>JARKIB010000225.1:0-205353 GCA_029378385.1 Mycena metata
CCGACTCACTCTGAAGAGCGATAGAGGGGGTAAAGGCCATCAAAGCCGACCTCAAAGAGGTGTCCGACTCGCTCTGAAGAACGAGGGGGTGAGTTTTTGTGCCAGTGGCAGGACTCTATTTTGACTCAAGGTAAGCTTCCTTCTGCTCCACGTCGCGGCTCATTGTTGTTTGGTTGGTAGGCTGGGGTCAAGTTAAACGTCTACTTGAATCTCGCTCGCATAGGACGTACCTACCTACTAATAACCAACCCAACCCAACTTGTCAGTCAGTCTATGCAATCTCTAACTTGGTGCGTCGATAACTTTCACTCCGAGTTATCTAGCTCTTCGTCCCTTCCTTTCTTGAACGCGCGCTTCAACTCACCGTTGGGTTCACATTATTCCGGTTAGGCTTCATGTTGATGTTGATCTATTTTGATCTATTTTATCCTGTTGAGCGTTCGAATTCTAGAGCTCAACAACACCACACCTCTGTCAAGCCGAATTCGTATTCCAACTAACGATGAAATTAGTGAGCCTATCTTCGTTGTCCTGCAAAAGGATGTTGGAACCACAGTTTCAAACTTGCCGCGCTCTTGAAGTCTTTCCCGAGAATCCAGCCCTACCCAGTCGACGAACAGCTCCCCAGGGGAGAGGAAACGTCCTCAATTTACGCCGGTTTAGAGTTATGAGAAACACGAAGGCTTCTAAGTTATGGAAGTCGAAAGAAAGAGCAGAGGGATGGAGTTTCACAGCCACCTGTCAATTTCATTGATCCGTCGGCAAACACGTTGATCCCTCTCTTCCTCGATTCGAACGCTACGCATGTTTTCTGCATACAAGCGCTGGCTGGTTGAAAGCCAGACAATCAATTGGCCTTGAATTAACGTGAGTTTCTTTGGGACTGCCAGTATCGTTTCTCACCTTCGATATCTCACTCGAGTACCTTCCATTCATCTTTTTTGCATTCGGATCTTGCCATGGCATTTCACCTTCAAGTTCAGCTGACTTGGATTGGAGTTTGGGGCGGTTAAGCACTGCCACGACCCATGGACCGCCCGACGACGGCAGCCGAACGCAAATGCGGATGACGACGCACGAGCGGAATCGCAATTGGAATCGGACGGGGAGGAGAGCGACGGGGGGCGACGCAGCTGGACGAGCTCATGAAGGAGAATCAGGCGCTCGAGAAGGTGCGTCCTTGACGGCTCTTTCGCTTCGCTTCGATTCTTTGCTGGTCTTTTGCTTGGGGGTGGTCTTCGCTTCTTCCTTTCTACCCAATTGGGCGTCTCCCATCTCAATGCCGCTGCTTATTGCGCGTTGGGCGCCGCCTCCTCGCGTCTCTCACTGTGCATTTTACCGCACGCGCTGTGGACGACTGCGGGAGTCACTCGTCGTCGCTCGCGTGGAATTCCCTCCGGCGATATCTCCACTCTCGCTCGTGCATCGTTCCTCAGATGGCGAAAAGGACGGCGGCTGGCTGGAGGCGCGGGTTTCGAGCTCTTATGCCATGGTGCATCGGACACCGGGATGGTAGGCGTGCTATGATCGTCGGGCGCCCGCGAGCACTGGTGGAATGTATATGCGCGCGCTGCAGACATTATGCTGCGGTTACCGCTGCAAACTTTCTTGCTGCGCGTCGGGAGGGTGCGCTGGCTGGTCATCAGGCTGTGTCGGCGGCGAATAGAGCCGCAGCCCCACTCTTCCCGCCCTCAGCGAGTCGATGGCATGCATCCGTGCGCACGGAAGACATGGTGCATGGTGCTCCGCCTGCGGCTGTCTTCTTCTAACGGCCGTCTCTGAGGTCACGGTCTCGCGAGCGAGTGGGCTGGTCCCGCCGAATTCCCTTTGGGATGGCGGTGGAGGCGGTGGCGATGGGCGCGTAGCTTCGGGTGCCCGGAGTATGCCGTCGAACCCATCGCGTCTGGTACTCTGCCTGCGTTCGCGTTCGCGTCCAGCGAGCCGCTAGGAAACATGTATATCTTTCGCGGCGGCGGCGTGCGCCTGCCTTTTATCCGGACGATGCAGGTTGTTTGTACACCTCGCATCGCTTTGAATCCTCGAGCGCGTTGTTGTTGCCCCTCGCATACACTCATGGAGCAGCCAATTCTTCGTTCCTTCTCTGGGGACTTACGACTCGGGCTTGTGGGGACGGGGACGCGGACGCGGACCGGTAGAGAGAGACGTAGCCGCACTGCACGTTCGCGCTAGTGGAAGATGGCGGGCAGCGAGTGGGGATGCTATTATCTCGTCGACGAGGGATGCTCGGGCGGGTATATTCCACGCCTTCGCTCTTCGCCAGTGGAATACGCGCGCCTGCTCCGGATGTGCGGCTGTCTCCTGCACAAGTGACCGCCGGACGGAGGACGCATCGTACATACTGTATTCGATGCCGATGCCGCGTTCGCGTTTTACCTGCTGGGAGGGCGCTATTCAGAGCGTTCTTCCGCTTCGAGTCGGCATCCTCCTACTGCTCCTGCTCCTTCTTCCCTCCCTTCCTCCCAAAAGATTAACGCCTTCCTTTTACCCCTCACACAGACTCTCGGCCGCGATGAAGGAGAAGGACGACATGCAGCAGCGAGGCAGCGATGGATCCGGGGAAGGCGGCGGCTAGGGCTGCCCGGGAGGTGGGGGATAGACATGGGAGGGAGAAGGGCGGGGCGGCGGGGTGGATGGCGCCACTGTCCAAGCTGTTTGCGGGGTCGCCAGCGCCGGGCGCGCCGAGTAATGCGAGTGCGGGCTCCTCTAAGGCCGATGGAGGTGTGTATAGGAACTCGACGGCATCACCACTCGCTGCGCCGCGCCCCTTCGCACATTCTAGGTTCGTGCCCAAGTTGGGCCCGGCGCTGGCTGCGTCGGCAATGACCGCGAATGTGGAGTTCTCAGGGTCGGGCGATGACGAGTACGAGTGCGTTTGACGCTGCGCCCGCCTCGACCTCGTCGTCCGTCGCGCACGGGAACGTTGGCACACAACAACCGGCGCTGATGGGCATATTCGCGGGTGCGCTGGTGCGCACGCGGACGGCGGATCCGCGGGTCGTCATCCCGCATCCGAAGCTGCTGAAGAGGATGCCCACGTCGCTTTTGCGCCAGTCCACCGGGGTCTGGGGAGACACAACCCGAATCGGATGTCGCGCGATGTGGAGGCGGTGCTGGATGGGGTGGGGACGCCTTAGCGGCGGGCGGGGGAGCTGGACGGGGACGAGGTCGGTGGGGATGGGGAGGGCGGGGAGGATTACCTCGCGCCGCTGCTGCATCGAACGCTGCGGCGGCGCGGGCTGTCGGATTCTAGCATACATTCGACGTTCGTGGCGCAGCGGCAGGAGGACGACGATGCCGCGGGTGGGGCTCCGCCGCAGAGTCCGCTGACGAGGACGGAGGCGGCGTGGTTGGAGAGCGGGTGGGTGTTGCAGGCGCTTAGTCGGCGGGTGCAGAGCTTCCGGAGTGGGCTGGCGATATCGACTACGCCGGGGGAAGGGGCGCGTCGTCGCCTGAGGTCGGGACGTCTCCGCCTGCGGCCGCCTCTCCACTCGCTGTCGGGGCGTCGAGACGCTCGTCGCGCGCGTCCGCATCCAAGAACCGCGGCTCGCAAGCAAATACGCAAGACGCGACTTCCCCGCTCAGGACCGGTGCATCCGCGAGGGGGTTCCCGGGCTTCCTCGCGAATTTGGTGCCGTCGGGGGAGGTGGCGCAGTTGGCGATGGCGAACAGTTTGAGAGAGCAAGACTCGATTTTGGGGATGGATGGGGTATAGGCCGCCTGGGGCAGGGGAGCGGGAGTATATGGAGCACCCGGAGGCTAGTATCCTAGACCTCTATTTTGTAGCCATTCAGATTTGTGTGTTTAATGTACTTTTGTGAGGTGTATGTATACATTGGTGGCGTTCTAGCCGTTGGAAGCCGCGGGGATGGGAGAAATGAATTATTTGCGCCCCGAGTGTTCGGGCGTTTTCGGGAACACGGCCGAAGGTAACCCCGGAGATAACATTCCTGACTTGGACCTTGACTTGAACCACGACGTCGATTTTCTGGCTCGCAAACGCCTTGCGCTTCAATCTGAAATGGCCCTCGATCCCCCCTCCTGTAAAGCATTCCGGGTATCGGGCCGTCAAGATATAGAACCCAAAAGAACACAGTATCGAGATTCGAGAAGAATTACTGTCGAGTCTAAGGGGAAGGTCAGGTCACAGCAGCACAGCCGTCTACATGCTTTCGTGCTATCAACCAAGCTCCCAACGAAACTGCTCGAGGATGGGAAGCGACTTCCACAGCTTTATTGTTAGCACGCAAACAGCTAGTAACCCACGTGTTGTATGCGCCTTGCTTTCTTGCCCTCACAGTCAACACCCGGAGTCTCGCTCGTCGATGTCTTTTATCTCAAACGCAGACAGTTTTACTCTCGGGGAGGGAACATACATCAACGTACTGGGAAGTTACCACGTCCACAATAATAATCGAACGAAACGCCGCCGAGACGAAATCGAAGGCACGTCGTCTTGGTCCTATATTCCTTGTACAGGCTGAAAGAATTTCATTCGGTAGACGAATTGGATGCGTTGCTGCTCACAGATCCGCTGGACAAGCGTCCCCGACTGGATGAGGGCGCCGCCAGTGGACTCAAGGTTCGTAGAAGCAATCTTGTTGACCGGAACGTTCGAGTTCTATGTCACCGCGATAGATCATCCGAGAGCAAAACCTCCAGCTCATCCGACAGATAGGCAGTGGCCCCGGATACCTGTTGCATGCTGCTCGGAACAGAACTCGCGCCGTTACCGTCAAGGTCTTCAATAACAGTGACTCAACCGCTCGCCAGGTGCGCACTCAGACCAAGCTTGAGTTGGGAACTTACAATGGGCCAAAGCAATTGGAGTCGGCGGTGACCCTGTGCAAGCAGCTCATGTGCGCGCAATACCACCTTGATTTCATTCGCTCACTCTCCAAATCACCCGATACAGGCATCCGAATGTCCTCCGAATGAAGGGCATCTCCTCATCAATCTCCTTGAGTCAATTTATAGTCTACGAAGACGGTACGGCCAAATTTTCAGATGGATCCTCGCTGATGGAGATTCTGTTTAGTCCCACGGAAAAACGCAAAAGGACCACTGGCGACCGCTCTCCAGAGTCGCACGAGAAGTCTTCAACTCGGATTTAAGATGGTTGGTATCGGTTGTTTCGTAGGGTTGTTCCGACTCACGTCAACATTTTCAGGTTGCCGACCTCTCGGTGAGTGTTCTGAGCTTAATGCTAATATGGATTTATTCGTCTTTGCAGGCAGGGTTGGACTACCTGTCCAGACAAGGAATAAGTTTAGCGGTAATGAGGGCGGAGGTGCGTTCATAAGCCAAACTCACGATTCCGAAACAATAAAAGTGTCAGAATTTTGACGTCTTTCTCGATGTCGATGACCGATTCCTCATTATCATCAACGCAAATTCATCTGCCGATGCTGATGCCCCCAACTCGCACGAATCGCAGGAGGACAACTCCTGGGCTCTCTTCAATGGCCTATGTGATAAAGTACGCATGCCTGGCGGCCACTGCCCCTCGGTTGCACTTACTGAAGGGTTGCGCAGGTTTTAGTGTCCGCCAACCGTGTCCTTCACAGTACATCCATACCATTTGCATTCGTAAATATTCTCATTTCTATTGATAGCGGAGGAATTCTCCAGGGATCCTGTACTGCTACCTTCAGCTTCTCCCGCGTCGCAGAAATCCGATTCGTCTTCGGTTTCTATCGGATTGTCCACTTCGCAAGATGAACAAGAGGATGCAGTTGTAGGTTCTGTTGGTGATCCTCGACGCGAATACGTCTGGAGGGCCATGGATCGCGGGAAGCAATCTTTAGCGACTGTCACCGACCACATGACTACGCATTTGGACATCGCGCTCGGGCGTCTTCAGAGATTGACACAAACGGACAGGCGAAGGGTACACCGCTGTCGGGGATACATGAGGGAGGAGATCACCTTAGCGCCCACAATAGTGGACAGTGCTGTTGTTTCCCATGATACCCCGAGGCCGCTGGAAATCTGCTCCATTTGTCACGAAATTGTTGGTTGGGATGAAGTGTTTCGATGTATTTGCGGCGAGCGTGGTGAGTCTTCTATTTGATTATTTCGTAACAGCGTCACTCAATCTTCCAGCGCCTGGATCGCGATATACAGTCAAGTGCACTGTGTGCAAGTTTTGGAGTCATCGTGACTGTGTTGCGAACGTTCAGACAGACTTCACTTGTCAATTTTGCGAGGGGGAAGTCCCGACGGACAACGAGGACGAACCGGAAAACTCCTTTGTCATGAGAGAGGCCCAGGTTCTCGACAAGGCCATGGAAGAACGCATTCTTGCCCGCAAGACATCCGCGTTGTCGGTCGCGTCATCGTCTTCCGGAGTCGGGATTGGGGAGGATATGATCATCGGGCCGTTGGGTTTGCGACCAAACGTGAAATCGGACGCAGAAGATGAGTATAATTCCTCCGTGTCTGCGCGGTCCGCGACGTCTAGGGCGTCCTCTTCCAACGATAGTGTGTCCAGCAAGCGCTACAGCAACAATCTCTTTGGCTCCGGGCGATTTCGGGATTACAGTTACATGCGTAGCAATTCCTCTAGGACGCATACTGCTTCGTATGATAGCATGAGCCCGGTCACCCCCGATGCGAATCCAACCTCGCCTACTCCATTCATCCCGGAGGCGGTGTTCGTGCGCTCTGCTCCCTTGATCCCACCAGCGCCGTATGGCGAGTACCGGCCGTCTGAAACCTTGGGACCTTCCGTTCCCTTGGCTCTCGATAAAGTCTTGGGACCTTCCGCTCTTCGCCGCGCATCTTTGGCTCTCGAAGAAGCTATAAAGGCGTTCGAGGAAGAAGAAGAGGAAGAAATTGTCATGCCTCAATCCGCTCCCGTCCCTCGCGGAAGTTTGGACACCCAGAGGCAATCACCCGAAACCGTGAGTTTTTTTAGTCGTTTTTGGCCGCTCTGTCTCTTACCGGGTCCAAGGCCGCGTAGAGCAACTGCAATGCTTCTCGTACTGCACATATACTGTCCAAATATTCTTAGGTGGTGGCATCTACTGTACTATTACGACCACTAGTTCAGGTGACGGGTGATGAATCAGGACTCAAATTCCACGAAGAATCACTCTCAGAATCGGTGTTAAAACATAGGTGGGTCAAAGTTAATTCCGATTCTTCGTCGATTCTGTCAGTGAGAATCAACGTCAGAATCGGTCAGGAATCGGTCTCAAGCGACGGCTTTGACTTCCCCTATTAATGCATCAGAAGCAAATCGGAAGAGCCGAAATTGTAGGATCCCAACTTTATGATATCCACCTCGGGGTGCCAGATGTACATGTCTATATTGTGTAAACTCGCCTCAATTGACGCGCTGTGTGATTTCAACATAGCCGAGATGCCCGAGGTAAATTGCTTGGTTCTAGCGCCTGTTGGCTTGAACCGCCTGAGTGCATACAGTAAAATTACCTACAACTTGGGTGAGAGAATCAACGAGAACGTCAGACCTCTCGAACTACCAGCATTACCCAGGCTGCACGTTGATGGTTCTGGCACAACTTGGAAGGTGATGTGATGTGATGACGTCGACTTTGCGCCGACCAACTCTCCCGGAGCCCCAACCTCACAAATGGCAAGGAATTTCGCAGTATTCGTTACGGTGGCGAGGCCCTCAGCGGAATTCACGTCCTCAGCGTCTACATGTTCGCTGAATCCTCTCAAGGCTCTCAACTGCGCACTTCTCCTCATCCAGGACTTTGAATTCGGGGAATACCCTAAGGATAGCCGCTGGACACTCATCACCTCCAAAGAAGCGCTGTCCGAACCTCCGCCCGCGACGGTGCTCCCCATTCCCGACATCTCAAACAAGAACGCCTTCGCTTCGTCCTCAATGGCAGAAATCAACGCCTTCATTCGCGAGAATGAGGACTTTATGGCCAAAATGGGCGTCTCGGCGGCCAACTGGCTTGTCATCGATCAGAAGGGACTCGAGAGCTCGACATGCCTTGTCTGCTCGCAGATCTGCAATCCTGGAGAGGACGAAGAAAGGGGCGAGGGCGAGGCGGGGATGACGGGCGAGTTCCGCGCGTGTCGACAGCCGTACGAACAGGCGTGGTCCATGATTTGCAACTTGGATATCGCGAAGTTGGATTTCATGGATTTCGTGGATGTCGATGCGGGACAGCAGGAGGACGGGAGCTGGAAGTGGAAGTCGTTCAAGACGAAGAAGGAACAGGAGACAGCAGAAGAGGCCAAAAGAAGGGCAGCATTGAAGGAGCTGAGGGACGGTGGGTTTGCGGATTAAACGAGTGGCTTGTTTATATTGTTCGTATCCCTTTGTGCGGTATCCCCGTGGTCGATCTATGAATGCAGCATGATCGCCTGAAACGGGCCACTGAGCAAGATCAAATCGAGCGGGAACCTGCATTGGGAATAGCCTGGTCGAAGCGTGTGGAAATGCAAGAAGGAATAACTATGGCAGAATAACACAAGAAAGAAGACTAATTCGCATTGCTGTATCGCCCTTTGACCACAACAGCTCAGGTGAAAAACGCGAAGAACTGGATGATTCAAAGTTTTTCAGGTCAGAACAAAGAGCGGCCTCCATAATCGACTCACGTACTAATTCTTCAACGACGGGGTTTGAGCTGCCCGCGGCATACGCTACGAGGCTTGGCGACACTGCGACTGGTATGCATGTCAGTACCATGAGGAATGAGATGAAGGTAGGGACGTACGGCGATTGTTGGTAATATCATGAATGATGATGAGTGAATGCTGAGCTAGAATTTTCGTGAGTAGGAAGAGAAAGATCCCGAGTCCTCGCTGGACTTACTGCCGCTCTGGTCGGCTGAAGGGGGAGTAAACATTAGCAAGTAGAACTCATGTGAAGGGATGCTCAAGACGCACTCCAAACCGGGGCGAGGGTATCCCGCCCGAAGTTGCTTCGAACCGCAAAAGCCATCGGTTCACCGCAGAACGTCGAGAGGTTGCCGTAGCCACCCAGAAGAGTCGACCTTGTGTCGGCGGGGAGCGGAAACGGGCCGCCTTTGTGCATAGTCAGTGCCCAGGATATTCGATGAGTGGCATGAGGAAACTGACGCGGGAAGCCATCGGATGGGACGATCTCCGCGCCCCAGGCGGTATTGCCGTCCGGGATGGGGAGGCTGTTGCAGCTGGTTCCGCCCACGACGATCGAGACGTAGGGAACGGTGGGGTCGACGGGGCTCAAGATCCTGGTTGATTTATTATACACATCGCTTTCGAATTTCGCGATTGAGCAGAGAACGCACTGCAGAAGAAGGACATCCCCTTCATTCGTGGCGTTGGCAAATCCAACTACGGCTAGATAGTTGGAGCGGTCGCCTGTCTTTTCCAGAGCTTTGGAGTACGAGTATAAGTATGAGCTGTGCTTGCTCGCGATAGCGGATACTGGAATACTCACTGAAAATCCCCTGGGATCCTAGAGTCCGCGCCTGGAAATTCCGATGAGCGCGTGTCAATTTCAGAAGGGCAGGATTTACTACTGCGCCAACGAAGGCCCCGCTGGTGCTATTATATGCCCCGAGATAGCCGCAACTATAGAGCGTCGGTCAAATAATTTACAGGACTAAGCTTGCCTCAACTCACCGGGTGCATTGTGCAAGGGCAGTGGAGACTGAGGTTGCAAGAAGGATAAGGAGGGAGGGTCGTACTGCAGAGAACATTCTGGGCACGGACAACACCACCTTGCTACTCGCCGTATTTATACAATTACCGGTGGCGGGGGGTATGGATCATTTGAATTGAGGCTTCATGTTAACGGCCACTTTTTTCCCTCGAGGGAGTGCAAGCGAGAGCAACTGAGAGGGCACCGTAAGTGCAACCGGCCGACAACGTTCGCTTTTCTTGAATGTTGGACGTATGTGCCTGGCAGGTCGACATGATCGCTCAGTCGAATAAGCGACAATCATGGAGGTCTTCAAAATCGCTGACCTGGAAAGACCAAACCGAGGATACGGCGTAATCTGAGCCTCAGCTCTGACCATGAGCAACTCAACTTGAAGAACCCCGCGAAAAAGTGAGTCTAAGCAAAGTGCCACCATGGGATCATCCAGGAACTTTCTGTCGTTGACAAAGTTGATCAGGCTTCTTCGATTTGAGGTTAGCTGAGGACTCATACACATGTGCTAGTGAATTGAAATTTGAAAGGCCTGCGACCTGGCGCGGGTACTACTCTGAACGCACTGCCAGCCGTTGAAGACAGCCAGTTCAAGCGCGGAACTGAGATGATTAATCCTTGTAAGCGAAATCTGTTCTTTGTCTGAGCCAACCAGGCAGGGAGCCCGACGAGATGAAAGAGGGAGGAATTTGTGGTAAGAGTTTGGTAAGAGAGCCGACGCGAGCCGACGCGTGAGGTCGTGTTTGGACCAGAAGGCTATGCGGCCGAACAACGCCGATGCTGTCTTCCTTTCCACCTTCCACCACCTTGCCACCACCCACGGTGACCCACCTCGAACTTCCCTGCGCGCTTCAAACTCTGGGGGGCCCGCGACTCTCGATTTTGCCGCACTGCACTTGGAGTGCATCCACCTGGCGCCGATGGTCGGGGGCCGCAGATTTAATTTTGTGTGAGGATTCATCCGGCTTGGCAACAACAATTCCACCGTCGACATTCATCTTGACGCTCAGCGCTGAACCGGGAGGCCGCCGCCTCTGGAATGGACAGTTAATATTTTTTTCCCGCGTGCGGCAAGGTGCGGAACAGCAACTTAAAATACCGAGGTCCTTTACGCAACTCTAACCCGACCTCGCCCGCAAATTTAAACATGTGAGAGTCTCCTTCGGTTCCATCGAATCGTATCTCAGTGTAAGAGGCAGAGAACCTGCAGATAAGGAGCAAGACGAACTTTGTCAATGATGTCGTTTCCCATCGTTCAAGTTGCTACCTCCTTAGACCTCCTTCCGCGGTCCTCTGGATCCTCCTATGACTGGTAATTTATAAACGCGGTTAGTTTTGACCGTTGCCGCAAGGCACTGTCGCGGCTAATCAATATATTTCTGCAGCGTATTTCCGAGCCTCGGCCCGGCCTGGTTTTGAGCCTCCATCTTGTTCCAGCCTCCCATTTCCCTCTCGATCTTTCGGCGACGCTCTCTTTATAACACGACGCCACAGCGTCCCTGCCCCTACTAATGCCTCACGGTTCCTCAACAACACTTTTACTTGCGCTCCTTGCGGCTGTTGTGTGCAGCGCGTCTCCCCAGAAGCGATCGACTACAGATCCCACCAAGCTTTCTGGCAAGACTTTCGACTTTGTCATAGTCGGTGGGGGAACGGCTGGTCTTGCCTTGGCAGCTCGTCTCGCGGAATGGACCAACATCACCGTGGCGGTCATCGAGGCCGGCAGCGATGGGACCCAATACAAGGACCAGATAACTATTCCTGGTGAGTACTTTTGCTCTTCTTCCAGGCTCTGGAGCGCGTAAGTAGGTATTGACTTATTTTGCAGGCATGTCCTATCTTGGCGGCCTCACGGGGACTGACTACGACTGGCAATACGAAACGACCCCGCAAACGAATGCGGGCGGAGTCGCACTTAAGTGGCCACGAGGGAAGGGGCTGGGTGGCTCTTCCGCCATAAATGGCATGTTCTGGTGTCGGGGGAGCTCGGCTGAATACGATGCTTGGAACACGCTGCAGAACGGCGCCTCTGGCGCAGAGGATTGGGGGTGGGACGCCATGCAAGCGTCGATAAAAAAGGTACGCACGCACGCAGGGCATCTCTGCCCGAATTCAATTACGACTTACCGCGGGTACTGATATTTGAATCTGACAGTCGGAGACCTTTACGCCAATGTCCGACGCCGACGCGGCCACTTTCGCCGTAACTCACGACGCCGACGCGCACGGCACGACTGGGCCCATCCAGACGAGCTACAGTTCATACCAGTACGCGCATCTAGCGACCTGGGTGCCCACCATGGTCGCGATGGGACTCCCGCATACGCTGGATCCGGCCAACGGCACGAATGTTGGCGTGTCCTTCGTCCCCTCCATTATAAACCCCGCCAACGGCAGTCGCTCCGACTCCAATTTTGGCTACATCGCCCCATACGCAGGGACTAATCTCGTAATTCTTACTGGCTACCAAGTAACCAAGGTGAACTGGAACTCAACGACTAGTGGATCCGCCGTTGCCGGGGGAGTATCCTTCGCTGCTAGCGCGTCGGGCACAGTGTACACCGTCCACGCCGCAAAGGAGGTTATCATCTCGTGCGTCCCGAGTTTCCTTTTTCGAAAGTCCATCTTTATCTCCGTCCAGTGGCGGAACCGTTGGATCGCCCCAGATTCTCCAGCTCTCGGGCGTCGGTCCCAAGGCTCTCGTAACGGGTCTCGGTATACAGAGCGTCATTGATCTCCCCGGCGTAGGCGCCAATCTCCAAGACCATCGTGCGCGCTTTTTTTCTTCTTCACCCTTTAGCTGCGGCTTATTTTTGCGCCCAGTTTCTAGCTCTGTATATATGACGGCGACGGACGACAACACATGGGCCGCGTTGAAGTCCGAGCCCCTCTGGGACGACCAGTTGGCGATTTGGAGAGCAAATGGTACGGGCATGTGGACGTACATGAACGAGGCGGCGGCGTACCCCACGATTGCGGACCTTATGGGCAGCGATGCCTCCAGCTGGGTGTCGGGGCTCGACATGACCACCGCGCTGTCCACGGCGGTGGCTGCAGCAAACATGGATTCCACCGTGGCGGCCGGTGTCAAGGCGCAGTACGCGTTACAGTCGGAGTGGGCCGCGTCGTCGAGTATCGGGCAGGTAGAGCTGATGTGAGCCCTTTCGATTCCACGTGGCAGCGAGAGGCTAATCTATGTTTCCTCCAGCTATAACATGTTCGGCGGCACCGCCGGAAGCATCTCCATCCAGTTCTGCATTCAACATGCCTTCTCGCGGGGATACGTGCAAGCCACCTCCGCCTCCATTTTCGACAGCCCCGACATCAACCCGAACTACCTCGACGTCTCGTACGACCTCGACATCATGCGCGCCGCGTTCAAGTACGTGCGCAATATCCTCAAGACCGCGCCCATGTCTAGTGTGATTGCGAGCGAGACGATCCCCGGGTCGGGCACGACTGCGGACGCGGATATCAACTCGTATATTGCGAAGAACTCGGGGACAGAGTACCACCCGACCGGGACGAACTCGATGCTGCCGCTAGCGTACGGCGGGGTGGTGGACACGCGGCTCATGGTGTACGGGACGACGAATCTACGGGTCGTGGACGTGTCGATCGTGCCGATCAGCCCCTCAGGTACGTGGGCATTGTGTTAAACGTGCTTCTGGTGCTGACAACGAGTTTGGCTGATAGCGCATACGATGGCGACGGCGTATGGGGTTGCTGAGCGCGCGGCGGATCTAATCAAGGCTGCGCATGGCGCGGTGGTCAGCTCCAGTAATAGTACTTCGTCGGGTTCCGACTCGGGCTCGTCAGGATCGTCTGGCTCGTCAGGGTCCTCCGGCTCGTCGTCGTCGAGCAACAACAACGACGCGACTACCCAGTCTACCTTGTCGACGGGCACCAAAGCCGCCATTGGTGCTGCCTCGGGTGCAGCGGCTCTCGCCCTTCTTGCGGTCCGTCTTCTTCCTGCCATTCGCAGCTTTCATTAACGTATTTCCCTCAGGCTCTACTTTTCGTCCGCCGTCGCAATACCAACAACCGGCGAAAGCTCCTCTCCCGGGCTGCAGCCGGCAAAGAGGACCCCTGGTACGCGGAAGACGAGCCGCTCCCGGTGCAGCCGCGCGCGCCCTTCATGTCCTCCGACGGACACTCAAGGCGGTCCTCCCAGCCGTCATCGATCAGCATGGACAGCTTCGCCGCGCACCCCGCAAACGAGCAGCAGGTCGACTACAATCAGGAGCACTACCCGGGGCAGGAGCAAGGGTACTACTCCCCGTACACCGAGGGCGAGGCGTATGCCGCGCCGCAGCTGAGTCCGACGCACTATGGTGCGGTACATTCGGCTTTACCAGCCGCCGAGGCCGCTGCGCTGCATTCTGGCCACCCGCCAATGTCTCCATCCGCACCTTATACCGACTCGCCGTTACATACCTGAGCATCGTGGACTCTAATGGACTGGGACTTGTATTGCATCTAGTTTATCGTGGCTGTTTAGCCCATCCCCTCATTAGCATTATATTCTACATTACTTGTCCAACGGACCTGTACGGATTTTTACTTATAGAAATTGTAGTCACCTACCCGAATAGGCAATCGCATAGATCAATCACACGGCTTGTCAGCAACCTCCATGTCGCGTATTCGCGTTGCGGTTCTAACAGGTTCGTTTTTGCACCTGCGGGCCTGCGCGCTGCCATCGATTATCCTGGAGTGCAGTCAGCGATACTGCGTCCGCCAGTAGCAGCGCAGATAAATCGGGGCCCGCCATTAGCGAAATATTGAGCCAAACTGGATCTTTCTCTTGCGATGACCACCTCATCGTTGCGGACGATATCCAGGCCATCCAAACGGCCGTGAAAGAATGGTGCGATCGTGGGGATGTTGATTGGGTTGTAACGACTGGTGGCACGGGCTTCGGAGTGCGCGACCAAACGCCAGAAGTGAATAATCGAGCACTTGAGGTTTGCGTTGGATTGACTGTCTTCATGTCAGGCGATTTCACCCTTGCTCGAACGTGAAGCACCCGGTATCGTGCACCTTATGCTGTCGACGTCCTTGAAGTACACGCCCATGGCTGCTCTGTCCCGGCCGGTGGCAGGGACGATCAAGCACACGCTAGTGGTGACCCTCCCGGGAAGCGTCAAAGCCGTCAAGGAAAATATGGATGCGCTCGTTTCTGGCGGAGTCGTTAACCACGCCATCGAGCTGATCAGGGGCGGCACGGGGAAGCAGGTGCACGAAGCTCTGGCCGCCGGGGGCTCTGGAACTCAAGCCGTCTTGCCTGCTGTCCCGCATCATCACCACCACCATCACCATCACCAGATGCCGCAACCTCGGACGCTATCGCACGATCCCTCCGCTGCTGGTAAGCATGTTGAAGACTCTTTGGGTTGAATTTAATTTTACAACCAATTCCCGCAGCTTCAGCGCGCCATCGCGTCTCACCGTATCCGCTCATTTCATTGGAGGATGCTCTTGATCTTGTACAGAAACATACTACGACGCTTGGGGTCGAAAAACGACTGGTTAGTGGAAAGGGACATAGTCTCCGTCCTCGCAGAGCTCATTCGCGCATTTTCCTCGCCTAGGTGACCCACGAATTGCGCGGACATGTCCTTGCCGAGGATGTCTATGCTCCCCAAAATGTGCCTTTGACTTCAACAACAAGTGTCGACGGATACGCTCTCCGCTGTGAGTCTTGCACCGATTCATAGCCAGCTTTAAAATCTAACTGGAGAGACAGCAACCGATCCGGCGGGTATCTACAAAGTGTTGACCTCACAAAGTCATAGCATCGGCACCCCTCTCCCCGCGGATTCAATTTATCGCATCAACACCGGAGGTCCGCTACCTGTCGGTACAGATACGGTGATCATGGTCGAGGACACGCACCTCGTTTCTGCCTTCAAAGATGCTGACAGGGCCGACGGAGAAGAAAAGGAGGTCGAGTGCTTAGTGCAAGTGCCCGCGGGCGAAAACGTCCGCTCTCCTGGATCGGATGTCAGGAAGGGTGATTTGGTTCTTCAGAAGGGCGATATACTCCTTAGTGAAGGCGGCGAAATTGGGACGTTGGCGTTTGTAGGTCGGAAAGAGGTATGCCTTTCTTTGCTCCATTACGGAATTTCCGGCCACTGAGATTCCTCCTCAAGGTTGAGGTTTACAAGCGACCTATTGTTGCGCTGCTGAGCACTGGTAATGAGCTCCTCGACCTTCAAAACCCCCAGCCTCATTCTGGAGATGACTGGGGAGGAATTTGGGATACAAACCGTCCAGCCTTGCAAGCGACCCTCGAGGGAATGGGATATGACGTGGTCGACCTCGGAATCGTCCCCGACGAGTTGCGTTTTTGTTCCCTTCCTCTCATTCTTCAGTTTTAAACCAATTTGGGGAATAATCTCAGCATCACCTCCCACGTCAACGCGATCCGCGCCGGACTCGACGCAGCGGACATCCTACTCACGACTGGCGGAACGTCGATGGGCCCGACAGACCTTTTGAAGCCGGTCATAGAGCGGCATTTTCAAGGAACGATCCATTTCGGGCGAGTGACCGTCAAGCCAGGGAAGCCCACCACATTCGCCACCATCCCCTGTGCCGGGGGTGTTGCAAAGCCCGTCTTCGCATTGCCTGGGAATCCCGCTTCGGCGCTTGTTACGTTCAACATCTTCGTCGTCCCTGCGCTGCGCAAGCTGGGTGGGTGGCCCGAGGCGCGGTGTCAGCTGCCGCGCGTGTCGGTCACGGTGCGTCTTTTCGTTTTTGTTTGGCCTTTCGAGCGAGTTGAATTGAACCGTGCCAGCTCGGGAGTCCGATGAACCTCGATCCGCGTACCGAGTTCCATCGCGTTGTCATACGCGCCGATGTTGATGGATTGAAGGCATTCAGTACGGGCGGGCAGCGCTCCAGCAGGGTCGCGAGTCTGAGTGGGGCAAACGGGTTTGTAGTGTTGCCAATGAAGAGCGCGGAACGAAGTCGACTTGAAGTTGGGACTACCGCGCAGGCGGTGATTATCGGGGAGATCCTGCTGATGTAGTTCGGGATTGAAGGGATAGCATATCACGTTTTTAACTATGTGGTCCCTCGGGGTGGGCTTGATTGCGGTGAGCATTATTGCATCTTTGATTCTTTTCTTCCGAAGTAGTTTGAATATCGCAGCAGAAGCATTTCGGTTTTCCTCGGCGCTTTCCCGGGCGAAAAGTTTCAAATATCGTGTGTAATTTAGCCGGATTTATTGAACCAGTCGTTGCGTATAAACCATGCTCCCGACCCACTCCCCTTTGCACTCAAACGCACGCTCCGTGCAGCTCTCCATAACGAATCCCAGGCGCTCCGCCAATTTTCTTGACCGCTCGTTTCTCGGGTCGCACTCGATAATCACGCTATCAAAAGGGGGCACTTCCCCACTCTCCGCCGCCTCCCGTAGCATCCTGATTAGCGCCCCGGTGGCCTCGGTCGCGTATCCCCTCCCTCCCGCGCTGGGCATAAATTCGAACCACACCTCCGCCGTACGCGCATCGGCGTCAATCCGCCCGCCCGCGCGCCCGATGAACACGTCCGCTGCCGCTGTTTTCAAGTTGTCTTCAAGTTGCAAGGTGATGAGAACGGCCTGCTCGATGACGACCCGTGGCACTTGCTCCGCTTCGGCAATGGCTGCCTGTACCGTCTCCTCGGCTTTCTCCGGTGTGCGCGGAGGCCACGTTTGATAGCGCGCGACCTCGGGTATGGATTCCAGCGCATACATGGCCGGAACGTCAGGGAGTGTGAATTCGCGCAGGGTAAGGCGGGCGGATCTGCTGTGCATGGTCAGAGTGGGGAAGGGCGCGAAAGGTGAGTTGGACGCGTGGAGCTTTTGAGAACGGCGTTCGAGTCAGTCGGATCCGGACGGCGGAGCCACTGCTAAAAATCAATTTCTATCAAACAACGCCCTTCAAACAACGCCCTTCAAGCCCAGCGTAAATCTTGATTCCTTTTCAACGATGGCATTTAGACCAGACTTATACCTCCGAAGGACCCGCTCAAGCGGAACGATTCAAGCCAGGTCGTTGCAACCAAGTTGCAACCGCGTTCAAATCAAAGATGCGGCGGATCTTTCCGGCCGAACCTTGGCCGAATCCCGACAAATAAAGAAGGCGAAAAAAATACGATATGGTGAGTATTAAGGGAAATTCTGCTCATAATGAATTTTTACCCGGTGAAACAGCAGCAGGACTGCTCCATATCCCGATACGCCATGTTGAATTATATACACGATCGCGATACGATTCAAACACCGGGGTTACGGTGCCAGATAAGTACCCGACGATGAACCTAGATGTTCAACGTGCAACCGGCGGATTGCCGGAGCTCTGGCATACGTGCCCGAGCAGAAGCGGAAGCAGGATTATAATGTACATGACCCGCCTGCAAACAAGTACTGATGCCTATGTTGAACCGAGAAGACACTACCAATCGTGATTATAACTTCGATGAGACAAATCGGCGACCGATTGGGCCTGTGGCACGTTGACCCACACCTGCGCCAAGTTGCGCTCGTTGTGCTCTGTTTCGCGGAGGTGCAGCACGACGCGCGTGGAGAGGACGGCGTGGAGGACACGGAAGGGACTGGGAGAGGGTTGACGTTGAGTGAGTGTTACGGTGGAGATTGAGTTATGCTTTACGCACGTATTGAGGAGGAGTCGTAATTCTTCCTGCTGTAGAGTTAGGATTTCGAACGGAAGTGGAAGCCACGACGGTGACGCACTGGGGCTAGTAAAATAATGACAAAGTTCGCGACGGATCCGACTGCGGGGCAGGTTATTTTAGCGGGAAAATGCAGATAGATATGCAAGGACTCACGGCAGAGAAAGACGTAGTATGTGAGCCCGTCTCGATACAGCGTTGAAACGAGGGCGTTCGGCGTGTGTCGAAAAGTTTTGAACCAAATCCACAGCGTGTAACCCATGAGCGCTGTCCATCTGTCAGGTTCGAGTATGCAGCAACAATGGGGGAAGGTAGCACACCAGTCTCGTATGCCAGGGACACCGCGATGGAAAGCCCGACGAGGAGGAACTTTGCGCCGACAACATTACAGCCACCGAAGCCTGGTATCGGGGGTAGGTCTCCAAGGAGTCAAGTAGGGAACGGGAAGGATATTAAGTTGACGCACATTGCATGTCCCGTAGGAACAACCATACCGCGATGGCCCCCCCTCCAACACTCAGCTGCGCATATGTTGATTTTGGCGGAATATTTTTGTAGGGAAAGATGTACCACGTATAACCCTCCGAAGATCGTTAAAATGCTACGACTTCGGCCGCTCAATGCATATGTCCGGAGAAGGAGGATGGCTGGAAGTTCGAGCGGTTAGAACCGCAGAAATGAGGGAGCAATAAACAAGACACGCCTTCTGCAAAGGCGACTCCTAATACGTTTCCCACTGCGAGTCGTTAGACAGCGACTTGGATTATTTGCAGGACGCTCACCTGCTATTGTGATGTTGATTCCCTCGCAGATCTAAATAATGGTCAACGAGACGTTACAACAAGAAAACCATCCAACCTCTGGGGAGAGATCTTCTGGGGGGTTTAAATCTAGTTATCGTCAGGTACTGCAGCGCCAACTTTTGTGGAGCACGCTCACAGTAGATCGCCAACGGAATATCCACAAACGCCGAGTATCGTGAGAGCAGGTATAGGATCTTTGTTAGGGACCAGTTCGAAGGCCATATATGCGCCACCTAGCGCAAAGTATGTCAATTCCTCCGCCCGTAGCGACATGCGACCATACCTCCAGGTTGAACATTAAGCAATAGTCAAAGAACTGCCATAGCACGTCAGAATGCCTGGAACAGGTGAAGAATCCGGGATGACGCACCAGAACTACTGCAGCTGCCGCTGCACAGATCAACTTTCAGCATGTCATCGACAATAAACGCGGCTCTCGCACTTTTCAGATACTGTTTGATCGTCAGGGTTCGTGGTCGGCGATTCAAGGCTCTGCACTTGCCTTGACAGAAAGCAGGCGCGTGAGGGAGAGCGCAATCTGCTCCGACAGGACACTGGACATGGCGGAGGTACTCTAGGCCGATGGTCGTCCCCCTCGTTATTTCAACTAAAGATGACAGCATCGCAGAAGCATCATTGCATCAGTTGAAGCATGGGGTTGGTGTGATCTACCGCGGGCATCAGAGATTTTCAGGATCCGCCGAGCGCCATGGAGCTTGGATTGTAAATTACAACCTCTTACATGAACCCCCAGGACGGCGTTCGAAGATCGGTTTTTCCCGAGTTTCGTTCCTGCGGTTTGAGTTGGACCCTTCAGCAAACTTGATGTCTTCCGCATTCGCGTAGTTTCGGACTCTGCAATGTGATTGCCGTTTTCAGAATTCTGGCTAAAGGAGATAGGTAGAGACGCGTGGCGCCGCGACAGCGGATCGTCATGTGGAAAGTTCTGTCAAAATCCGCCACTGGCCCATCCCAGGTTGAGTACTTAGCACAGGGGTTACAGTAAAAGTCTAGACTTCATGGAAACCTGCGTGAAAGAAGGTTAACTGCGTGCATCGTTCACAGTCCCGAGTTTACGACAGAATTGCAGAAAAAAATATCAAAAGAGCTGTGCTATCTTATCTTATCGGGGGCCTGTTGTGGCGGTGCCTGACTTTGATGGACGATCTTTTCTCTGACCACGCGCCCAGGCCACCCACTAGCGACCCATACAGATTGAACAGTGGCGATTGAATTGAGGTATGGACATTGAATTGAGGTACTTAGCTTTAACCCTCATTTCCGCACAGCGCATGCAGGCGCATGCAAACGGGTGCTAATTCAGACATGCCGGCCGTCGTTTCTCTCGAGCGTCTCTTGGCGACGAACGAGGCTCCACTCGAAAGCGAGACGGTTGCTCTTGAAGCCACCGCGGCCTCCGAACGCGATCGAGTCCAGCAGCTTCGTACTCCGCTCGCCGAACTACTAGCAGCGACCGAGCGCCGAAATCAAGAGTTAATGGACTCAGAGGCAGAAAATGGCGTCACAGCGCACTCTGTTGTCCTGTCCGCGGCTCGGCGGATGCCAGCGGAGATCCTTTCGGAAATTTTCTCTTTGACGCTGCCTCCCATCCGTCGCATCGACAAAAAAACGATGGAGCAGCCGCCGTGGCGCCTTGGCCACATCTGTCGTCGGTGGAGGGCGGCAGCACTGGGGTATTTTCCGCTGTGGTCCTCCATTACGATCATGTCCGGCGGAGCGGCGGCATGTCCACCGAAGGCGGTCGAAACCATACTTCGTCGATCGGGCAACGCCTCCCTCACGGTGACTATCGATTGCGGAAATGGTAACGGCCAGAGTTCAGACCTCCTCAAATCAATCGATTCTTGCGTTACCCATTCTGGTCGCTGGAGAACACTGCGCCTTCACCTGCATGAAACGCTCGCAGAGGGGGTATTCGCCCACCTGGCATCAGTGAAAGGCCGCCATCAGCAAATCCGCGCAACGCTGATCAGCGAAGATCAGCGCCTATGATTTGATGTCCGCCGTACCAGCTGGTACCAGCCTGGTATTAGCTGGCACTGGCTTATTACCGCCTCATTACCGCTCGCAACTTTTACTGGAGCGAGTCAGCGCTGGCGACATTTCCCAGGTCGGGCCGTTTTCACTGCCCTCGGCGCCCATTGCCAGCTCTGGTGTATACTAAGTTGTTCTGATGGAGCGGCGGAATAATTCGATTTCGAGAGCACTACTACTTTACAGCAGGACAGTACAGCTATGGGCGGGGAGGGAATGGAGGATCCAAGGCATCTATGAGAAGCGGAGGTGGATCGTCGACTCACCCACTGCGTTGTCGACGTGCCGTCCTTCGTACCACTAATTGCAGAATACACCATGTAAACTGGGCCACACGAGGGAAGGGTGGTGGTACGGCCGAGCTTGAGGAAATCGCTTGCGGTATTGAGGCGAGGGCTTGCGGTATTGCATTGAGGTGAGAGCTTGCGGCATTGAGAAGGCCTGCGGCATTGAAAGGGCTTGAGGGCTTGCGTGATGTTGAGAGTGTTTGCAGCGTTGAGGAGGCTTGAGGACCAGCGGCTTGAAGGCGGTTGCAACGTTGGGGGAATTTAGTAGGACGTCAGGAAATCTTGTACTGGTCGCCTTGACAGGCCCATCTGAGTGGTGTGGCCAGCTTGAGAACGGCGGCTGGCGGTGGGTGCGGAACAGAACATTGACAGCGAAAATGTTAAGGACCGAAATGGGAGCAGAACGCAAGGCGGAGAGGTCGGGCGGGGGACATGGGAGAAGGGAAGAGAGAGAGGGCAGCCCATCAATCGGCGCTGTTGTGTCAACATGCACGTGTCCCATCTTTGATGCGCACGGACCATCAACCGGGACCCGGCTGATTCTTGCTCCCGACTCAGACCCAGCTGATAAACGCGAGTTCTCGACGATCCTTAAGCTTGTTGAGCGAGGACCGGATAATAGTTCGGATTGCAAAGTCCACTTTCGAGTTGGTAACCAAGAGTTCATCCAATCAAGTTCCACAGGTCCCGCTCGAGTGCTTGAGGGGAAGTTGTGGAAGACAAGTCTTTACCACCCCGATCGTTGAGCTGCAGGGGATTACGAAGAGGAATTTGTGTGCGTTCGGATAGGTACAGAAAGAGTATATACTTGTCAGCACCTACCAGAACCTCGCCATAATTTAGTCTACTGATCTGGAATTGTGAGGGTCCTTATGTCTGGTACATAGGTGACCAGTGAGCGACTGTCTGGTATTGCGCTGGGAGTAGCTGGTGAACGCTGGTGAGCGCAGATCTGGAGATATCAGGCTGATATGCGATCAACATTCCCACCCGGCCATATCCGCGTTGTGCCGATTTGCTGATGGCCTTGGAGCATTGCGCACATTGGACATAATCTACACCTCTATCGATTGGCTCAGCAATATCCCCCCTTCCCTGTCGACATCTTTTCGATTGCTCCAAATTTGTATGAAGTCACCTTCATACTGGCACCTGTCCTTCTCCGACATCCCACTCGCACTTTCGCACATTGTATCTTTGCGAGGGTATTTTCGAACTCAGGGACCCGCTTTCAAGCTTCTGCAAGCTAATCCAGGCGTCGTAAAATACGGAATTTCCATTCGCTACACTATACCGGAACCCGACTTCGAACCTCCCCATCTCACCCTTCCCAATCTTCGTTCTCTGAGCGTCGAGGCACCTTGGAAGTTCTTCAGCTTCATCGCCGCCCCAGCGCTGCAGGAGCTATGGGTCTCCAGGCAAAACGTGGAATACCTCTCTGAATGCATACAACGATCTTCGTGCCGATTGGTCAAGCTTGTCGTGTACGACTGTTCTGACCCCAGTCCCATCATTTCTCTCCTCCGACCCCTCCACACACAGACGACATTCTTCATCGCGTTTTCAGACGGGATCGTGAGCACGAACACAAGGTCTCTCTTCAACGCC
This sequence comes from Mycena metata, assembly GCA_029378385.1. Taxonomy (NCBI): domain Eukaryota; kingdom Fungi; phylum Basidiomycota; class Agaricomycetes; order Agaricales; family Mycenaceae; genus Mycena; species Mycena metata. The sequence goes on from JARKIB010000225.1 coordinate 23,082, forward strand.
CTCAAAATCACCGGTGGACCTGCAGACATCTGTCCCAACCTCTCCCGCCTCGCGGTGGGCGGCTCCTCTAGATTCGGGATCAACGCCTACGTCATAATGCTAGCGTCCCGCTGGTACGACGCGAGCCCCTCCTCGTTGACCTTCGTGCGGGCCTTCTATACCTACGACGGCTCGCCAACCAGCAGTGCGCTACGGGATAGTGTGGAGTGCCTAAGCAAGATGAAGGGGGATGGATTGGATGCCGCTTTCGAGACGTGTGTGCGCATGTCGGCCACTAGCTTCTTGAGTTGGACGCCCGTAAAAATACATCACGGTGTGCAACTACTCGATGTGTGTTTCATCGCCTTACTCATATCATCCTGGCAAATCAAACTTGTTTTCGCGGCCCCTCAACAGTCTTTGAACCTCGACTGGAGGAAAATCGAACTGTCAACTCGGCCCGGGACGGCATGGTCGGGCCGTTTTCAACGAAGCGCTAGTTGTTCGCGGTCGATGCAATAGGTCTGGGTCCTCACGCGTCACGAGCTTAGTGGAATGCTGGTACCGTCCTTTAACTTTCGGCTTCGCGTGCATATTTTCTCGATTTTTTGGGGACATTATCCTCGGAGAATTTTCGGTTCTCCAGCGCGTGATCCTGCTTCTGAGGCCTCATAAATACCAGCTCGTCGCTTCTTCGACGTATGCTGCAATGATCCCCTCCCTTCTCGATCTACCTTGGCTCACTGTGCTTAGCGCTCTTTCGACTGGCCTTTTGCCCACGGCGATGGCGTCGGGGAACACGATTCAAAGCACCGATCCTCTCATCTACTTCCACGGTCGATGGGACTCTTCTCCGGGGACCTGGTGGTAGGAGTGATCACCCCTCGCTTTTCTCCCGCTGAACTGGTCGTTTCAGGGGTGGGTCGGGCTTCAAATTGAACGTCAAAAATTTCGAATCCTTGTCCTTGAATCTTGGCCCCCATACCACTGTACCCAATACCTCTGTTGGAGTCTCCTTCGACTACGGTGAATTTATCACTGCCAATATTTCCGAGGGCTCGAACACGATTCCGATCCCCGCCGGTTTGAAGAAAGGCGCACGGGACTCTACGGTCGTCAGAGTGAATGTCGAAGGATGGCAGAACAATCGGATGAACCTGGAGAGCATCGTCTTGAACGAGGTACTTGGGAGGTCGTGAACTGGTCTACCAATGCTGATGTGTGATGCAGGGCGCCACCTTAGTTCCATACAAACCCTCTGACCTCGTCTTCCAATTCATCGGGGACTCGCTATCCGCAGTAATTGAACTCTGCAGTTTTATCTTCTATATGTTGAACTTACAGTCGACATGCAGGGCCAATTCCTTCCGAAGGGCGTTGATCAAGCCTGGCCATTCGTCGTCGGAGAAGCATTCAAGGCAGAGCACGTCGTCGTCGCTCAGCCCGGTGCCGCACTATCTGTACGACCCGGAATATGCTTCCTTCCACTCGATCTCATCCTCTGCAGGACATTGTGTCGTTCGGAAACGAGCACGGGGTTTCGTTCCAGTTCTTCCGTGTCGGTCCTCCCCTGGCCTCATTCAGTATTCCCGCTCATTCGCCAACAGACTGAAGATACGGGCTATTTTTACACAACGGACCACAATTTTACGACGCCTTGGAACTTTGCGCGAGACAAACCTGCGGCCACGCATGTTGTAATCCATATCGGGTGGGTCATATTTGGTTTGAAACGTATGTCGTAAGTCAACTGGGGTTCCCCAGAGCAAACGATGCGGCACAGAATGTGACAGATGCGCAATTCGTCGAGGTAAAGGATGCTTGTTTGAATTACGATGCCTAGGTTGACATGCTGGCCGCATTGCAGGTCTACACAAATTTCATCACCCGTCTGCGGACAATTTACGAGCATCAACCGATTTTCGTGTTCACTCCGGTTGGTGTACTCTGGCCAAAGCGAATATAATTTCATGACTTCTGCAGTGGGGCTGGCCAAATCCCGACGGAACATTCGGTCAATACTTCGAAGGCCAGTACCAGAAAATTGTGGATTTGAAGTACGTCGACATCTCTGACGCTTACTTGATCAAACCTGACACTCCGAACAGGCATGCCGACGGCGACAAGAATATTTTCTTGGTGAATACTACAGGCTGGGTGACCTATGCCGACGTTTTTCCCGCGTGAGGATTCTCCAGTATTATTGACCGGCCCGGCGCTCATCAAGCTTGTGACTTCTAGAAATCAGCACCCCACCGTTCTAGGTCATCAACATATCGCTACCAAGTTCCAAGCTTGGTTGGAGAATTGGGGTTTGAAACCGGAGAGCCGTTGGGCAACTCCAGCCTGAGCGAGCTACGCAGGTGTCTACGGTGTAAAATAAGGATTTGAATCCCGGTTGTTTGTCCTCTGTGCTCGCTTAAAATTCAAAAAGACTCATGATCAGTTCGAAATATCCATATCTAGCAGAAAGTCTAAACCGTGAGCGGCCAGAAAATACACGTTGCCCTGGCCAGCTTTCGGACCACACTCAAATGATCGTTTCCACCAATCCCAGTCTTGAGTAAACACTTTTTTTGGCATCAGATATACATGATTCGTACAAAACTACAATATCTAAGTCGTAAACCGGAACGTTAAGCTCCGATTCCCCTTCTTCTCTGCTTGACTATCCTCCTCAAACTTCTCCTGCTCCGTCAGAGCGGCGTACTTGATCGCGTTCTGCTTGTTCAAATGACGGTAATAATATTTTTGAACCACCCTGTTCGTAAAATCAACCGTGGGAACGAAACACGTAAAAGCCGAACATATTCACCAGAGGATCGTAGTGAAACCGGCGAACGCAATGTTGATCGAGTTTCCACGCTTAAAGTCTAGGCGAAACGTAAACACAAGCAGAGAACCAAAAAATGGGGTGAATTACATGGTGCGTCGTCTGCTTGGTATATTTGTGATGCCCCTGCGCACGTTGATCATTTCGAGAGACCTCGCAATCGAATTCACTCACAAACAGCGTATATGTTGGCGGCGAAGATTACACTCCCGGATGCGACACTGCGCTTTCCTACGCTACCTGTATTTTCGGACATCCAACCGATATTCAACGGATGATTGTAGGGCCAAGACGCAACGACCAGAGCTCCGAAGTACCTGCGAGGTTATGATGAGAGATATCTTTGCAGCGCTGGCGATTAGACTCACTTGACACCTCGACTGGCCCCGTCAGGCATCGCACGAAGGAGGATCCATCCCACAAGCTGCCACGCCGCTGCAGGTGGATTTAACTTTCAACCAACACGATTCGAACCAAAGACAAAGAAAGCTTACACCCAAACGCCCCATGGAATCCACGCTCACGGACCTTGTCCGAGTGCCTGATTACAATGATCATGATGATGCACTGGAGAACATACGGAGGGGCAGCTGAGAAACGCGATACGTCAATCAATCTGCGCTGCTACCTCGCAGGGAAGAAGTACTCAGGGCATTCTGGGCTCCATGGTGAGCGACGTTCGGGAGAGCGCACGGATAGACTCACTGAGACGAAGACATTGAAGTGGAAACTCTTGATGACGGTTGGGAGATAGGTCGAGAGTGGGTTCGTTGGCGTCAAAGTTACGTTCGACAACAGTAGGTGGCCCCATAGGCCAAGGTCGGTGGCTGCATCTTTGAAGTCGGCGCGTGTGACTCGTTTCCTGGTAGAACGTGAGGGCCTGCAACAGTGAAAGAGCTCAAGGACCCTTACTCGTATTCCCTCTTCGCTTGATCGTCTCGAATCACCCGCGTGACGGCGATTTGAACTTCACGATGCGTGAACCAAGGCTTGCGGCCTCTCAGTGCTCCTTGGGTAGTGGCGACGTTGCGTGGTAGATAAAACCTGAGAAAAGTTAGCGAAAGGCTTGATTGCAGGCGCAAATCAACTGACCAAATCATTACGGAGACGAAGACCGTAATTGCTCCGTCCTATTTCGAGCCAAAAGGTGAGGACAGGCGTACGACGTTGAAGCGAAGCCTTACCACAATGAACAACCATTTCCATCCCTCCAACCCGTGCCTTCCACCGAGTTGAAGCAGTCCGCTGGCCATAAGCCCGCTGACTGCACTCGCAATCGCCTTGGTTCAAAGTAAGTAGTGGTAGGCACCATATTCGGAGTGAAATGCACCTGAATGCCCCAAAACCACGCGAGTCTTGTCGCGAGCTCCGTACTTTTGTAAAATCCGCCAAGATAGATCAGTGTTGCGGGGATGACACCTCCTTCGGTAATTGCGATAACTGGATGGACTTCAGACAAAGATCGGGGTGCAAAATACGACTGACAAATTCGAACGGTTATGTATCCCGCCTTGTTCGTGACTGGTCGTTTTCCGGGTTAGCAGGTGAGGCGAGAAGTCAGAGATTTTGGCGAACTCAACGCGTGAGACAGAGTCACCAACCCCCAGGCGAACATGAGGATGGGTATCCCTATCAATTTGTTAATTCCTCTGACCACAAACCGAGTTGAACAACACTCACATCTCGACGGTCCTACAATTTTTGCCATTATAGCTCCAGTGCTAAATATATCAGCGAAGACCAAGATTCAGACAAACCGCACAAACAATGTGAAGAGGGAGAAGAAGACCGCATAAATGGCGGTCGCTGTGTTGACGGTGTTAATCGTGAAGCCTAGGTCCGCCGGCAAGTTGTCCGAAATCGCATTCGAGATATTCGTGCGGTCCATGTTGAGCACGAAGGTCGTCAAGAGAATACAAGGGAACAGACGTGTATCCAGGATTCGCACGACGCGGGCCTCCTCCTCCGCGGTGTAGTCCAGATTCTTCACATAGAAAAGGGGTTCTCCGCTTGGTTGCACGGCTACGGTTTGGCTTTCAGTCCAAGCCCCAGAGATACCGCCAACTTTCGTGTCCGTGTCGTCCACAAAGGTTGCGTGAGACATTGGAAGGGAGGACAGGCAACCCGCGCGCGATAGCGCGCGTATATATAGATAGATAGATGCGCTCTACACCATTTCGCTCCAGAATGGCGCCATGCCGTCGAATAAAAGGCAATTATGGCATGCGAAGTTAGGTGTTAGTTATCAGTTGATTTCTTACCATATGAAGGACTCTCAGCTACACTGATGTCAGCAAGCAGATGGCTGCCCATACAATCTGTGTGAACTGAAAGTATGACCTCCACACCTCCTAGCTGCCGAGTTGACAAGGTAGGTGAGATGGGTCGTGAACAGGCCAAGCGACATACGTATCCAAGGTCCAAGAGGTACTCACGACGACACGTATCGACGCTCGAGCCTCGAAGTACAGCTCAGTGGTTGACTGAAAAGATGTTGGAACGAAGAAGCCGAGAAGCCGAGGTCGGCAGAGACAACGTGCGGCAGGCCAGATCAAACTGACAGTGTACGTTTTCACGGGAATGCGTACTAATCTCCGCGCCGGGCTTCGGGTATTTTGTACCCAACATGACCCTGAAGTTCAACGTCAGGACGTTTAGAGAATCACTTTGTGTTACACAACTATCTTTTTTGGCGGCCAGCGTTGAATCCCGATCTGGAAGCGGGTGGTGATGTGCCAAGATCGCTGAAGAGCAATTTGCAATTTGAACGCAGAGAACGCGCGGGGAATTGGTTTCAAACAACACAATCGAAATAAATCAGTCGACTCGAGGGCGGAAGACAACTTTACTTCCCTTGGTACCTCTGAGCCAAGCATTGCGTCTAGAGTCCGGGGAGGGAAAGTGGTCACCTTGGTAATATAGGGAGGCTACGGTATTCTGCATTCTCCGAAAATGAATAGGCGACAAGAAAACCACCGGGTGGACAGAATTGTTTTAACGTACCGCGAGATTTTGAAAATGGCATCGCGGACTACGATGCTGCTTGAATATTGCCTGACCCAGAGCAGAAGTGTTTTCGGTCTACGTCTTCTGCAGTGGCAGTTTCGTGGCGAGAAAACGGTTGCGTGCTCCGAGTCCGAATACGATGAGCTGAGGACTCGGAAGAATCGACCCGGTGAGGCTTAAGATCTTGATACTTGCGGCATGGCGTTCAAAGATGCTCGACTGTGAGGCATGCTTGCACAGTAAGGCTAGGAATCGAGTGGGTTCGGTGGCACTGGATGGACGTTGTTGGCAAGCCGGGGTGATCTGATCAATCACCTGGTAGCGCCGGGCCGGGTTGCTTCTTGTGTCGTCGTTCCCGAATCCCGCAAATGTGTCGCCCTCGCAGGTCTCGAAATGTTCTGTGCTCCTCCTTCTTGGCTGATCGCAGGTACGCACCCTGCCCGAATATGCCTCGCAATGGACTACTAACCGGACTCGCAAGGCTGGCAGTGACCTCGCATACGGCCCCGATGGATATTCTAGTCCGGCTTTTGTCCTCGATTTTTCGGCGTGTAGAGTGCGCGCTTCTTATTTGACTGGACATGCGGGTGACTCTGATACACCGCGATCCCGCGAGTGCGTCCGGTATGACTGTGACCGAGGAAGGAAGCTTGGGCGTGGGCCCGGGGTGTGGGGAGGATCCACTCTCCATGGCCAGCGACTGGTCGCACGATCAAGCACCCGCGAAAAGAGACAGCGCGATGACTCGCCCAAGTATCTGTCATTTCCAGTGTTGCACTGACAGCTTTCTTTTCATTTTTGTGTCGACCTGTAAACACCCACGGGCGTTCCTTCAAAGCACGGAGGACGACGCTCGCTGGATGACTGTTTGGCCTCACGTCTGATCACGGTGTCTCCGATCTCGGAGGCGCGGAAGATCCGATTCTTTCAGTGCGCAGCGTTACGGTGCGTGCGAGCAGCGTGTGGATCGCACTGCCGCGTTCATCATCTTCGAGCTCTGCTGTATTTTCGGTCCGTTTTAAGTCGGACACGGCTGATGGACATACTCTGACAAGTGGAGCGGGTTGGTGTCTCTCCGCGCGTGGGTGTGTTGTTGAGAAAGTGAAGCCTAGAAACATCTTTGCTGGGGCACTCAGAGATACTGTCTCGACGCCTTTATAATGGACATATGATGTGATTTGATTCTATATGCAGGGTATCGCCTGAAGGGTGAACCACCTGGCGCATCCCTTCCGTCCTTCAAGTTTAACGGCCTTTCTGGGTGTGTATCCTGCTCCCTCCACATATACTTGTTCAAAGTTGACAACGGCCATACATCCAGCATTAGCCTTCTCATTCCGTAGACTCGGGGAGTCGAGGTGGCCGTGAAACTGGAGTGTCGAAACGCTGTCCAACAATTTCGAGTCAATCGGCCTAACAACTTCGATTTTCATCACCTGAAATAGCGAGAATGTGCAGTGCATATCTCTGACTCTTTATTTTCGTGACGGTTTGACACGTTGTGTTCAGTGGAAGCCGGTCTCTCTTGTTCAACGAGGATGGGCGGTGAAGGTCTGTGTTTGACATGAAAACTGATTCACAGTGTCGTGTCCGGGGATGGTTGAGGATATTTTTGCCCTGCCCCGTGATTGCTAGGGATTTAATTTGTGACAAGTGTAAGATGACGAAAGGAAATGAAATGTTGGTACCTTCACAGACACCGAAAATTCACCAACGGCGTTAAACAAATCACCGCTTTGTTTAAATTTAAAAAGAACTATCATTCCATTCGTGCTGTTGGAAGCCTAAATGACAGGTTGTCTGTTAGATGATTGCCAGTGCATGGATCAACAAGGAGTGGACAGTCATAAACACTCAACTCTTCGGTGAGGGATCCTAAATCACAAAATGCCCCGCAAACCTACTCTCTTCGAAAATCACATCACTAACCTCGCTGCCTATCTGGAACCTGCTCTATCCCTCCTGACGAACCTGAATCACGTGTTTGAGACACCATTTGTTCTGCCCATTTTGCAGACTGTCCAGTCCCTCATCGGCACGGTTCAGGTCTTGACTTTCAGCCCCAATTAACTGAGCAAATCTTCTGACTTGCCGTTAGATTGTCAAAAGGAACAGGGCCTCATGTGTTCAATTGCTGGAGAACTTACACCCGATATTCTTCGCGATCGTGGATCTGCATCTCAAATCTGCGACGATTGGGTCCTTACCCCCAGCCAGTCTGCATCATATTGGACAATTTGCCGAGTACGTATAAATATGCGGAGAATATGTATGCTCAATGACTACTACAGCCCTCTGAACAAAATTCGCACTTTCGGTGACGCTCAACTCGATGGGAACAAGCTTAAGATCAAACATTTCTTCCGGCAAAATGAGATGAGCACCCTGTTCAAGGACTGCCAGACGGGATTGTTGCAGGCCCAGGAGGCTTTCAAGGTCAGTATTGCATACCAATTGAGGGAGAACATGCCCTGAGCTTTGCAGATTGAAATTTCTACCTTGAACTTCACCACAATTGAGGAAATGAAGCAAAAAGCAGAGCAGATGCATGAAGAACTGATTGAAGTAATCTCGACTCTCTCTGACGGTTCAACTTCGGACCGATCATCGTCTGTAGGCATTTCCGGCTAGTCACTTGTGTGAGGATGCTTACAATTATTCGATGAACAGTTATATCCAGGATTCAATGGCTCCCACAATAGGTAAGTAGATCTGCTCTTCACAAGGAATCTTCCCTCATGCCAGTCAAGTTCAAATTCATTTTCGATGTTGCCTTCAAAGCCTAAAATTTTCCATGGCCGTGAATCTGAACTCGACAAGCTTCTTAAAACTCTGGAGCAAGAAAGTCCCCGGATAGCAATTCTAGGTGCAGGTGGCATCGGAAAGACAAGTCTCGCAAGGGCTGTCTTGCATCACGAGAATACCTCTGCCAGATTCCAACATAGATTCTTTATCAGTGCCGAGTCAGTGGTAACCAGTACTGAGCTAGCTGGACTCGTAGGTCTCCATATTGGATTGGAGCCTGCGGCAGATTCAACAAAGCCAGTGGTCAACTACTTTGCAAGGCAACCGCGTTCCCTCTTGATTTTAGATAACCTGGAAACCCCTTGGGAGCCACTTCAGGCCCGTCGTGGTGTTGAGGAGTTTCTTTCTCTCCTCGCGGACATAACTAATCTTGCACTTGTGGTGAGGGTCTAAATTTAATCCATAGACCATAACTGACAAAGTACAGATCACAATGCGAGGCTCAGAAAGGCCTGGCCAAGTTCCGTGGAGCCATCCATTTCTCCAGCCTTTGCAGCCACTGTCAGACGTGGCTGCTCGTCAAATCTTTGTTGATATAACAGACGATGTCCGTGATAGTGAAGAGTTGAACAAACTTCTTCGGTTCACGGATAACCTGCCATTGGCAGTGGACCTTGTTGCCCACCTTGTGGACTATGAAGGCCTTTCGAGTGTATTGACTCGATGGGAAACAGAAAGAACTAGTCTCCTTGCAGCAGGCTATAACAGGGAATCCAACTTGGATATCTCCATTGCCACCTCTATTTCAGGCCCGCGTCTGACACCTGAGGCCAAGCAATTATTAGGCCTTCTCTCAATCCTTCCCGACGGACTCTCCGATGTTGAACTTGTTCAAGCCAATCTTCCCATCCCAGACATCCGATCTTGCAAATCCATACTGCTTGCCACCTCGCTCGCATACAGTAACACAAAGGGCCGACTTTGTTCACTCACGCCAATCAGAGAATATATGCAGAAATTCTCGCCACCTTCATCATTTCTCACCAAACCACTCTGCAACTATTTCCATTCCCTTCTACAACTGTATCAGAAATACAACGGGGTGCAGCTGGGTGGTGTAGTCAGCCAAATCACAGCAAACCGCGGCAATCTGGAGCAGGTCTTACTGCGAAGATTACAAATTGGGGACCCAGACCTTGTTGACACCATCCGGTGCACAATCTCTTTAAATTCATTCACCCGGATCACTGGGAGCAGGTCAATTTTACTGGACTTGGTTCCATCCACATTTCCCCAGCCCCTTGATCACCAACTGGCGGCACGCTTTGGCACAGAAGTGCTGATGTCCTACACCGAACACTCCGTCGATATGGTTCAGGGCTTAATTCGTGACGTGGAGGCACACTTTCGACATATTCATGACCCCGTTCTGCAATGTGAGTTCCGCCAATCCTCCAGAGTTGTCTGGCATTGACCACGACAACAGCCAAGTTCTGGCGAGCTGCAGGAAGTTTCTTTATTGAACATGATCCATCAACGGCCATGCAACATTTCGAAAGAGGACTGACAATGTCAGGGCAAAACGGTGATATCAATGAGCAGTGCAACATCCTCCTTGGCATAGCCCAACTCAAGTTGCGGAATGGGAGTTATTCCACCGCACAGATTTATTGTAGCAAAGCACAGAGGCTTGCACACCTGTCAGCAAACTCATATCAAGAGCATTGCGGGTGATGGCTCTCTGCTCCAAATCGTTTGGGAACTATCAACAGAGTCTTGGACTGCTGCACCAGGCACAGGATATACTGCGAAGGTGTGGGATGTCTGGGTGCACTAGTACTGCTGATAAAAATATCTCAAGCACTCAAGCGGAGGTCTACATGCTGAAATCCGAATACATGGAGGCGAGAGAAATCTACAATCAACTTGTCGAACACACTTCGGTTGATCAGCATGTTGAAACATATGCATATGCTCTACTCAACATGGCGGAGATCGATGCAATGATTGGCGGATCAGAGGATGACATCCGCTACAATTTGGATGTTGTCCGAAAAGTCCTGTACAGCGTCTATCCTCCTGCGATTATCCACTGTGATATAATTTCGGCGGAGCTGGAGTTGAGGAAGGGCAACAGGATCTTTGCATGGGCTGCATTTCAGGAAAACCTCAAAGTGGCCTTGGGCAGCCACAGCGAGGTTGTATGCTTTTGTCTGGAGAGACTTGCCAATACTCGTCGATGGGGTGTAGTGGACAGCAACTGGCCGGCAGTATACTTGGCCTTTGCTCACCACTCAAGGGACAAATTATCGCTGTGCAAGGCATACTTGTTCCTCGGCGACCAATTCAGTTCCTCCATGGATGAAGAGACTGCACACAACCTCTATATAGTTGCTCTAGAGGGCTTTACTTCCTTGGATGTTCATTGCAGCAGAGCACACTGTATGCTGAGGCTCGGGGATATTGTGAACATGTGTGGAGACAAATCGAAGGCGGCTGAGCTCTGGGGAGCTGCCCGGCCCTTGTTTGAACGGTCTTCGCAAGCCGATGTCCTTGTGGAACTCGATACTAGGTTGCCTGCAAAGAATATTGGTTATTGACATGGGAGGGCTGCCGTAACAAATTAGTTGGACTTTTTCATGTAGATTCCAGTTAATTACCACCTCTATATATCGGACCACCGTGGATCTTTCGGCTCGTAATTTGAATTGGCTCAGGCCGAATTTGAACCGTGGGAATACGTTGATGTCGGCTCATCGGCTGGCTCGGCAGTGTTCGGCTAATCACACCCAGTGCAAAAAACGACGCTTCCTTTTCGCGCAAATGCAAGGAAGAGGATTATAATGCTTCATAAAAAATCCTTCTACATGAAATTGCCCTGCGATTTATCCGAGATCACTACTTCTATGATCTGGATCGATTTTCCTTTGACCGTCATTTTGCAAGGATGCGGCACAATTCTGTCTGCGCACTGCCCTGCAGGCACCCACCTGACACGAGGGGCAAAGATCGAGGCACACGATTGTCGTGTGCCTTAAATGCACATCCAGCGCACATTCCTTGAAATGGTCACAGGGTTAACAAAGTAGTGGTAACAGTTCAATGGTAGACAAAGGACAGACAAAGGGTAGACAAAGGGCAGGGCAGGATTCCCGGCACTGGGGAAATCTTGGCTGCCCTTTGTGTCGCCTTTGTCCCTCCTTTATGTAGCAAAGAAGCCTTTGTAAAGTGTCACACCAGCTTTGTTTCGTGGAAAGGAATGTGCGAGATATGTGCATTTAAGGCACACAATAATCGTGTGCCTGGGTTTTTGCCCCCCGTGTGATTGATCAGAGCATTGCTGAAATTGAATTGTATGTCTAGACCATTGCTTACAATATTGCTTCTTCTCAGCTCCTCTCCTTTTTGGTCGGGCAAACAAGGAGATCAATGCACTTGAGGTAGCAAGCACGTAAGTTGAGGCGGGGAGAATCCAGGTTCGGTTGATACAATAGCTATGATAGCGACAGTACTTGGAAAAAAGAGGAGACAATCTTCAGTGTTTGTCTGCAGGTATCCCAGGGTACATAATACAGGCAAGCTTGGCTTCACATGATAAACTTGAGATTTGTATCCTGTACCAACGAATGCAATACCTCAGTGATCGACCAACAAACCAAATGGAATTATTTAATGAAAGCGACGCACGATCGGATGCGAGCTCCCCAGCTGCGGCTTCTGGCTGAACTTGGGCTGCAGGATCACGCTGTCCACCGAAGCATTAGCATTAATGTCGAGGAGCGGAATATATTTTTGCAGGTGGGAGACAGGAAAAAAGGCGCACCGAATCTCATGCATGATCTCCTGGTACGACTGGTTCGGGCGCATCTCTGTTATTTCTCTCTCATCAGCGCGCAAAATAAAAAATTCATTGAAAGAGGGACGCACCGACGGCCTTGATGAACGCCTGCACACATATTGATCCCTGAGCTTTCGGAGAAAACAAAAGGAAAATCTTTGGAGAACGCACATGACTCGCCGCCCCCACGGCCTCCCCGTCAATGAACGTATCCGCGCTCGTCTGATCATCCTTGCACCCAGAGAGAGAAATGACATCTGCAGGTGTCGTCTTGCGCGCGAGCGCCTGAGGTGTGATCTTCAGGCCTTTGATGCGCCCGCGGTGATTGTAGCTGTACGGGAGGTCTAAAAAACGTCACGAGTCAATCAGGGATACCGCAACGGCGAGGGAAGCGTACCGAGCACGGTTCCCGAATGACAGGACTGAATGCACTGTGAATGAGTACGCGAGGAGGCGTGAAAGGCGTACGTCAAATATGGCCTGAACATCCTCAGTCAGGTGCGCGGAAAATAGAGAAGATAATGTGGAAAGACGTACCGTAAGACGACATCCAGGGGGAAGGGGATTGACCTGCAGACATAACGAATTTAATCAGTGGCCTCATTATTGAAGACGAAAGATGTACCATTATAGAATGCAACTCCTTCATCGGGCGTTCAGATGGAACAAGGAAACAAAGAAAGACGGCGTACATCATCGAGGATATACCCCGAGTGCCGGTAGTCGAGGGGGAGGATTACTTCAGACACATCAAGTATAAATAAGTAGGTTCTTTCTCGCAGAAAGAAGCGCATGCACCATCATCATACCCATCCACCTCATCCTCGTCAAGATCAAGCGTCTGTCCGCCGTGTCCGGAATTTACTTAATTAGCTCAGTGGCGAGTGTAAGCAGAGCACGGAACAAAACGGGACTTGCAATGAAAGAATAGAGCGTCATGCTGCTGCGCGCCCTTCACCAACCAATGCATCGCATCGATCATATTCTGGCGTGTCGGCTGGGCGCGCGCGTGAGGGCTGTCATCGGTGAGGACGACTATGTCTTCCGGGCGGTAGCCTGCGTATCCTGCAAATCATTTTTGATAACGAAAAAAGCCAGGAACGAGGTGAGCGGGACTCACGGACGAGGAAACTAAAGATGTGCTTCGCGTCGTTGACGCACCCGCGCAGCTCGTGGCTCTGGCCGCGGTAGTTGATGCCGATCTATGATTTGAGTCAGGAACGGAATGAAGATGTATCATATGTGTTCACGCAAAGCGCGCGCCGGCGGCCAGTGCACTTTAGAGGTACGAGCAAGATTTGTTGTAGCGTCTGTCTACGAGAGACTAAGTGCACTTGGAGTACATGAATTGCGGGTGGACCGCGGGCACAGTGAACGCATGCGGCTGGTACTGTACGTCTGGAGGCGGCGGGGGCGGGGCATGATGGTGGTGGTGGTGCGGCGGAGGCAGCGGACTGTGCGGGCGGTAGTAGTGGTGGTGGTGGTGGTGGTGATGCGGTTGTTGAGATGGAGGTAAAATTTCGCGGGGGGTGGGCTCGTACGCAGAGGACCTCCTGAGCGATTAGCATGGCATATATACAACTCACGAACTCAATTAATTAATTCACCCTGCGTTTGAGTTTCTATGTAGCATTATTCAATTTAATAAATTTCACGGGAAATGTCAGATAATGCCGACTCACAAGAAGGATATTGGAACAGGCATCGGAACCGGTGTATGCATTCTGGACACGCTCCACCCAGATACGGGCGGACCAGAGACACTCGACGGCCTCCCATTGTGCCGGCTCTGCCTAATTCCGCCCATCAATTCGACTGAAGACCTACTCGAGATACCAATGACGGCGTACGGTACAGACAACCTGGTTCTCAGTAGTGAATCTCTGTGTTTCCTTTTTGGAAATAGAATTGGAGGGAATGTACGAGGAGGTATTTGGGACGTGTGTCTCGATGTGCTGCTCAGATCCCACATCATCTTCAATAAGTGCAATAGTAAGTATGGGTCCGGGAGGGCTGAATCTAAGTGGTGCAGTGAATTGGCAGTGAAAGTCAATGTCAAGTAGGCAACGGGTAGCAATTTAAATGGTGGTAGCTGCGGTACCGGCAAAAAGCGGGCACAGGTGGCGTCCCCGCTTTTCGCCGGAGCCAACAAAGCCCGACGGAAACCGAGAATCTAAGAAAAGCAAGGAAGTGGTGTACGTCATCGGTTTGCCGAGCTCAGGAAGTCAAAACATAGCGAGGGCCGGTGGTCCGAGCGCTGGACGGGAAATGTAGGTGCGTTGTCCGCAACGCTGCTGTTGTTGTAGGTTTACTTACCACTGGATTTATCTCTTTCCCCATGCATCCCATGATGGGAGTACATCCTATAGGCTATAATGCTCATAATTACATGCTCGAACCGTACTTACACGCCTTGTCCGCGTCGCCGGCAAGAGTCCAAGTACACCACCAAAGTGCGGTCACGTTGTGAGCAGATGGGACTGTGACCGTGCAGACACCTGGAGCGAAACATGTCTACGCCTGGTAGTTATATAGCCACTAGCTGTGGCCTTTCCGGCCGTCTGACACCTGGCCCGCTACATGTTGGACGTGAAGTTGTCAATATAATAAGGAATATGTCGAGTAACAGAGACCTTACGCAAGAGAACAATCCACTTTATTTGAGCAAATTGGCTTAAAATTTGGCATCACGTCTAGCCACGATTCAAATTGTTGGTGGGTAAAATGGTAGTTGATCAGGAGATTGTAGGTTCGATCCCTACGCCGGTCGTAGGTCCCAGGGCTAGTCCTCCTTCCTTATTTTACTTTCCCCTTTGTTTTTTCTTTTTGGCGGTTCTTCCCTCCCCCGTTTATTTTTTACGCTTTCATCATATATAATTATAATCTCCCTCTTCCTGCCTTCGTTACCGCTACCTGCGCGGAACAGCTGAGTCCGCCCTCTTCCTACTGGACATGAGTACCCTTGACAGACCTCACCAGCGACTCGAGGTTCGCAGGCAGGCAGGTACAGAATTGCCTTTTTCAGCATCGAGCGGTGAGTCTATTCCCGATTCGGAAGTGGACTTTCCTTTCTCGGACATCCTTCCTTTCCCCTTCCTTTTTCTTTCATTCCCTTTTTCTTTGTTTCGCCCCTTTTTTTCTCTCCCGCTTTCGCTTTCAAGGGACCCTGCGGTGCGGAAGCAGAGCATGAGGTGCATCCCCGGAATACATGATACATATGCGAAGCGAGCGTGATGGGAAGCTTAGCAAGGAATTTGGAAGCAGCGCGGCTGCGCCAGGAAACCGATATGGCGAGAAGCGCAATGATACCCAAACCAAAAGAAATCGACATAGATGTACGCCTCGGCTTCGGCGCAGGGTACGCAGGGTGGGTACTTAGGTATACACTCGGACGGGACGGGAACGCGAGGTAGTAGAGAGTAACAGTCAAGAAAAAAATGAGGCGGCTGTGAGTCGTACTGGAGGGAAGCGGAGGAGAGTGCGAGTCGTACGGTGGGGAAGCGGAAGAGGGACGTAGAGGGAGAGGAAAGGTGGGTATGTACACGATGCTATGTATGTCCGCCAACGCCATACCGAGACCAGCTCGGGAGTGGGTTATCGCTGCGGGTGTCGATGCGCGAAGTGGCGAGAAGTGCAAGGGTGGGGGTGTGTCGGTGTGAAGTCCATCGCGAAGACAGAGGGGTCGTCGAGTCGCTGCGGATGGGTGCGGGTGTCTGTGGCCTGGTCGGTCGAGCGCGGGATGCCGGCCCCTAAACCCACTCCCGCTTCCCCCCCACTGCTTCCACATCTGCATCCAAATCCACCAACCCCGCATCCGCCAACGTCCCCAACACCTCCGCCTGTTGTTGTACCAGGTCGAGGGCGGTGCAGCTGGCACGGCAACGTACGCAGGCGCGCACCCATCCAGGTGGCGGCGCCGCATCTCTTCGCGCATAGCCGGCCAATACCCGGTCCACTTCACCTCCCCCGGCGTCTGCGCCTGCGCCTGCGCCTGCTCCAAGCACCCGGGCGCATACGGCGACTGCACCCCCGGCGAGCGCACCCACACCTCCGCCCGCGTCCCAAGCACGCTCTCCCCCGCGCTGGGACAATGCACGGGCGCGTACACCACGTCCTCTGCCCGCAACCCCCGCGGCGGCGGCAGGAGGCGGATCGCCCTCGCCTCGCCTTGCCCTCCTTCCCCAGCCTCGGCGTCGGATGCAGTGTACTGTTGCGCTTTCACCAACGCCGAGCAATGCGCGGTCACCGCCAACAAAAAGTGTAATCGCACCGTCAGCGCCACAAGGGCCGCATGCTCCAGCGCCCGCTCGTACGCCTCGTCCGGCGCGCCCGCGTTCGCGGGGTTGCTGAATAACGCGCTCCACGACCACGAGCTCGCGTCGTATGCAGAGGAGGAGTACCCCGCAGAGGAGGTGGCGTAGAGGGAGAGGAGGAGAGCTCGGGCTGCTCGCAGAAGGCGCGCGCGGCGGAGGGCGAGGATGGTGGGAACGCGGTGAAGGCAAGGTCGACGGAGGAGCAGTCGCGGTAGAGGCGCACGTGGGTGGGTTTGTGCTGTGGGAGGAGTTGGCAAGAGATTATTGGGAAGGAGAATAAGGATGATGAAGAGAAAATATGCGACGGAAGTGACGACGAGTCGTTGGCGCCGCGGTGGCCCCACGTCCTCCTGCCCGACCGCAAGCTCCATGGCGGTGACGGCAGATGACAACCGCGCTACTTCGACGACCGCGAAATAAGGCAGGTGCAGAGCGGCAGAGGGCCGCAACACTCCACCGACACGCAGCGCCGGTCGCCGGTGACATCCCCTGTCCTTAATACCGCGCCGCGGCGGGCGCACTATGCCCCGAGACGGCCCCAACGCGACAGCGCGCCACAGGTGCCTCTGCTGCCACCAACCTCAAGCTCCACCATGGACGAGCTGCGCCGCCAGTTGTCATTACGCAGTACGGCGAACCTCCGCCGCGCCGTCGAGGAGCTCGATCTCGAAAGCAGGCGCACTGACGCCTTCGACCGCTGCAGTAGCACATAGCAGTTTCGTTCGGCCGACAAAAGAAAGGATGACGCAGTCGTCGTGCGAGCAACGTGCTGCGGGCCGAGGCGCAGAAAGGACGACGCCCCAGACACCTGTTGTCAAGGTGACGGCGGGCCATGACCGCGCCACCGACTGCAAAGCCCGCGCCGCCATTTCCAGACCCACAGAAATGTCGGTGGAGAAACGCAATCGCCGATCGACGCCGCGCCGAGGCAATTTGGGAGTCCTGTCGCCCGATATCGGGGCCATGCCCAGGAACTCGACAGCGCCGGGGGTACCCACGACCCGCCGCGTCGTTCGACGTCCGTAGGTCCAGCAACCATCACACACCCACTCATGCGCCCCCCACCCTCCCCTCCAGAAAAAGAAACACAGAAACAAAAACAAAAAAATGACATCAACAACCCTCACCGCCTAAATAAACGGGACCTCTGAGACCTCAATCAAGCGATTCGGCATAACATGGCATGGAGGGCGAGGGTGAACAATGTGGACCAGTCAAGAGTTCGCTTGGTAGACGTCGTCGGCGTTGGAAGGAAGCAAGGGACGCACCTGCATCTGATGCCAATCATCGAGTGATTCGCTCGCTCGGCATCTTTTTGTGTTGAAATTAGTCCACACGTTCACCTGATGCTCCTACCACGATCACGGGGGAAATGCATTCCTAGCATGGATCTCGATTTGTTTGCCATGGAAGGGTGCGTGCTACAATATTTTGAGTACCATGAGGCTCACGGGTCGAACACCCCGAATTGAACTATAATTTAAGCCGCTCAACTTCATCGCATTTATTTCACAGGAAATGGGGTCCTCCTCCCTCCAGAAAGAACATGTATCCTACCACGAAATTAACCTGGAGCAGAGGGAAATCGAAGGTCCGGCGCATAAGTGACCCAGCACCGCAGCGCGCTGTGGGTGAATTTCGCTCATCAGGACATTCTGCTCATCATCTCACCTCTGGGGACTAATCACTTTGGCCGCGGCGACTTTTACAGTCTCAATGGAGGTCACCACTCCAAATGTCGTGTCGGAATGAGGATATTTACGGGTGGGCTCACCCAGTTTATCCCCGGCATATGGGAGTTCGTTTCCTCGTGAAAATGTCTTTGGCGCGACCGGTGTGTAATTAAAGTCCATATTGTCCGGAACGACTTGCATAAACATCCTTCTCCTGCTATTATGCTATCCAGCTGAAAATATGATCCCCGATAGTCTCTCTAGACAGACACTCTATAAATGTGCTCGTACCTCGCGTTATAGATCCCCGAGAGTTATCGCACGTCGCAGGAACATTCGCTTCGTGTTTCTTCTTGGCTGCGCATGCCTGGCCGCCGTGGAGTTATCACAAAACCCCAGGTGCGTTGTGTTTCGTGATATCTCCTCCTCAGATTGACGGAGCGGAGGAAGGTAACCAAAAGCAGGAGGGCGTTTTTAGAATTGTCACCGCGTTTCTTGCGTACTATATTACTGTACGACCCTGTATGGAAGCAACGGCTCGAGGACCGTGACACACCCGTTGCCTTTTTTTCAGGCAACACACCCCACCGTGAGCGTGACGGTTGCTCAAAGAAGCAACAAAAAATAAATTTGAGGGGCATCTGTGTAGGTATCATTTGAGTGTTATGCAAGTTTGTACACTTGAATGCTGTCGGGGCACTAACATTCTTGGTTTCCCACTCATTTTAGGTACTTGCGAGGCCATAGGGATTTTTTTTTCACTTTTTGTCTTGCTGTGTCACGATAAATTCAAGGCAACGAGCCTCATCGTGACCGTGACCCCGCCAAAAACAAGCAACGCAACGGGGCTTCCGTTACCGTGACCGTTGCTTCCATACAGGGTCGTACAGTAATATTGCCCTTGGCGAGATGATGGCTGCCGCACGACGCGCGCTGTTGAGGCTCCCGACGGGAAAGCTTTGAGCTCCGCGTATGTAAATGCGCGCGAGCAGAGAGTGGATTGTCATGGACGCATATTGGAGGAAGGATCCTGTCAAAGCAACTCCAATTTGCAGTCATTGAATGTCCACACCGAATATTTCAGCCGTGGGAATATTTCTAGCTAAAAGCCAGGCTTCAAATCAATGCCATGCCACGCCAAATCAATGCTCCCAGGGGATCATTGAACCAGGAAGAGTGCAGGCAGAGTCAATATTAGCTCTGGAAGCCCTGACATTATCAATAACAGGCACCGGCAATATCAACATTGGACTCACCGCATTTTCTCCCCAAACTTTCTCTGTATGAATTGATTCAACAACACAAATATCGTGCTACAATGGACGGGATTTAAATACGCGAAGGGGTAAGCTGTGCGGGCGTGAACTCAGGCCGAATTTGCTACTGTTCAACCAACTACAACAATTGTTGGTTGAACGAGTCAAGTCGATTACCCACCCCAGGACCTTCTGTGCTAGTTAAAATCGAAGTGCAATCGAGGGAAATGTACAATCGCTGCTGTTATCGCAACGGTCTGTGCAGTACGGTTGGCGGCAGAACAAATGAGCATCGTCCATGTATTGCAATCGGCTTACTGCGGCAAACCATCCCACAATTTATTTTACCATTGCTGGTACAATCCTTGACATCGCGACACATTGTGCAGACCTATGAGCAGAGTGGTAAACGCGGTTGAAATATAGCTCGGCTTACTCGATCGGCCTCCCCCGCTTGTCAAGTTTGTGCAGGTTACCCATCTCTCTTCTTATAAGATTATGCATGCTTTTTAAGCTCCGCCGACGGGATTACATTTTGCTGCGGCACCATTGATCTTGTAGCCATTGGTATCTCGGCTCCGCGATACCGAGTATGCCGAGGGCGGGCCGCGGCTTGCCATGCACAGGAAACTCAACAGCTTTATTTCGAGTGTCAACACCTTTGGACAGCTTTTTATGCCTCTTCAAGATTGATTCTTTCTCGAACCCGAACCGCAGCGGTATGTATTTTATCGCTGCAAAGCTTGGGGTCCAACTGTCTCGGTAACCCAGACGTTCGGGTGAGCCGCACCACGTAAGTTCGGGTAAAAAAGATGGGCGCAGACTCTTTGTGCTGCTCAGTGCTTCACAAATATGTGTCCATCAAACGACCGGTTAGGACCGGTTTCACATCAGAAATTGATGGCTCGGCCCACGGCTCGTTGAATTGTATACTGTACTATTTCATTCAATTCGCAAATGATGGGATCAAATATTTTTTCCGACAAATCTCCAAAATCCGCTAAAATCGAAAGAAAATTATTGGCGGGGTCCCCGGAAAACGGGTGTGACCCGTGACATGTGAATTGAATGAAATAGTACAGTAGGTCAGGGACACAGGAATGTCTGCGTGCCCCAAGCTTGTTTCTGTAGCTACTACGTATGTTTAAGCATAATCTGGTCGAAGGGATTTACTGCCTCTTCATTTATTCTTGCAGTGTTCGTTTGTTTTCTCACTGTGCCAAATAAGGAAAATTCACGTGACGTTTGCTGAGGGTGGATGGGGAAAAACAGGCAAAAGTTACTCAGGAACCCGACATCTCGCTGTTTTAACTAATCTTGAAATAATGATGTTTCTCTTTTCATCTTCCTTCAAGCACCGGTCCAAAAGGAGGTACAACAACTTTAGTAGCAATCAGAAATAGGTGTTCGGATTAAAACGCCCGAACACCTATTGATGGCAACGAATGCCTATCTATCAATGACCCGGATCGTCCTCGGCAATTTGCCGAATGTGGCCGGCTAGGTTCGGGTTAGGTAGCTTTGGTTAGTGGTTAGGGTTTTGGTTAGAGGTTAGAGGTTAGTGGTTAGGGTTTTGGTTAGGAGTTAGGGTTAGTGGTCAGTGTCTGGGTGAGGGATATATGAAAAAAACACGAAGGGACTTGTGCAAATCTAGCAGGATTGATGGGCCATCAATTTCACGATTGGGAATAGGTGTTCGCTGCCATCAATAGGGGTTCGGCTAGACCCCGAATGCCTAATGCTACCAATCTTGTATGTACTCATCCAAAAGCTCCCTCCCCGATCTCAAAGCAACTGCTGAACTGGTTCGGAACTGGTTTTGATTCTCGGCCACTGCTGCCGCTCCATGTGTTGCCCGCTTTCGATACAAATAGAATATTGTCCTGCTCAACAAACTTTCTGCCCTCATCGGTGATCCCTCCATGCGTGAGTAGCCTTCTCCCACCGGGGCTTATACCGCCAGTCTAATTCCATTTCCACCCGAGAAATTACTTCCTCCGGATCAAGGTGCAGCTTGTGAGAATACATGTTAAAGCTCAGTCCCCACGTTCCTCTTGCCCATTGGCTTTCAAAGTAGTCAAATGAAAGGGCTTTGGATGAGAAATTGACTAAAGATTTGCTCTGCTCCAAATGGCTTTGCCAGCGTGTGATCAGTTCCAATGGGGGAATTGCATGTGCCTGTTGGAGGTTCATGAGCAATTACCAGATGACATTTATGAACACGAACTTTGAGCCATTGGAGAACATTGTGGAAATGACTTGGATATAGATACTCTATGTGCTCGGAAAAATAACCCCACGGAGGATTAAACTCTTGAAGCAAGTGCAAAAGTTCGGGGTTTGGTTGTGGGGAGTATCGGATGAGCTTTCCCCAGTGTGACCGGAGATGTGGTTGTACTTGGCGCCTCCTGGAATGATATGTATTGTGCGAGTGCTGCACAGTGGAAAGCATGTCACTTGCAGCGAGGTGAAAAGAGTTACAGGCCAAATCACAGAAGAGTGTAGATGCACTGGTGGGGTGTAGTTCCAGAGAGTGTGCGAGTATGGTGATCATGGCAGCCGCAATGGCGGAAAATGGTTTGTCGGCGGTATATGTCGTGGTGTGCAAAAGAGAGATGGTATTCATAATTTCATCCCAGGATTCATCAAGTAGGACTCGGATGTGGGACAAGCCGAGGCCGCCGACACGGTCATTGCAGCCATCAAGCAACCACATGCCCTGTAAGATGCGAGTGCATCTTGGGAACTGAACTGCAAGCTGTTGATATTTTGCCAGTGGCAGTGGTAAGAACCTGGCCATCTTGGTTTGGAGCTTGCGAAGCATTTCAGGGGACAGAGATAAGAGGCTCTGAGTCGAGGATATCACACTCTGTACTGGCATGGCTTCCCACAGAGCTGCGAGATGATAAGTATTCCAGCACTGGATTAATGTCTCAGGTGGAGGGTCAATTGCCTAATTGTGAGAGGGTTAAAGCTTTGTAACACAGCCAAATGAAACTAACCTTTAACCAGGTCAGGAACGAGGTTACAACTTGCAGCACCGCCGCAGTGACTCCACTAGATTGGTAGGGAGATTTGTTTTGATCCATCCAAATAAAATCAAGGCTGATCTTTTGAATAAATGGTACGAGCTCCGGTGAACGTGGAACAGAGGGAATGTATAGACTGAGAAACCGGGTCACCCTTTGGAGTAACCATCAAACGATGTAACTGCAAAAACTGGGGACATACGTACCAAGGGTCAGAGTGTTTGGGTCGGGGAATGAACTCGTCAGAGGCAGCTGTAAGGACAGCTCGAGCGACCTTCATGCGATTTTCCATTCCGAGGTGAAAACTCAATGATCGCTCTGGAGCTCGCAAAAAGTCCAGGAAAGATGCATGATGGAAGGACATCCGCTCATCGTTGGTTTGTATGTCGATCACAGAGTGTAGAGCACGGAGGATCAACTTGGTATCACCAGGTGCAAGTCCAAGGATGTAGTCAATTTGGGCAGAACCCAAGATGAAGTCCGAGGTAATACATTGCAAAATACAAAGCAATCGAGAGTAAAACTGAGGCCGAACCCCGGAGAGTATTTGGCGGTAAAGTTTGTCCAGTGCCTCAAATGGGGCATCATACTGGGTCGGTTTCAGGTTCTGGATGATTTCCAACCGCTCAGTTGGACGAAAATATGGGTCGTCCACAAATTTGATGACTGTGGATACGTAGACAAAGTATCCCGATGATTTTTCAACCAAGTTGTCAAGAATCTCTGGTGATGGCCATGGACATGGAATATTGGCCATGGTATCCCGGTGTTTACTATGGATGCGTGCAAATTCATCCCGCAAGTAGGTCCGAACATCATCAAAAGACTGCTCAACATTGATCGAGTTGATCAATCCGTCGAACAAAGATTCTTCCATAGTCTCCCGAATATGTGTTTCGGGTCTGCTAGCCACAATAACCCGAATTCCGGTTGGACACTGGGCAACAGCATTTCCGATCAACCTGAGGATCTCCTGCTGAGTGCGCTCATCCTGGCACTCGTCAAGGCCATCGAGGAGGAGAATGGCTGGTCGGGAATTTGTGAGGGACTGGCACGGTTCGATGATCAACTTGTGCAGCTGAATATTCATCTCCCTGGCCACGATAGAGGGATCCATCTTGACACTCGTTGATATCAGGGGCTCCAGCTCTGGATTGTTCAATGCAAGTTGATAACCCAGTGTTGTGAACAACACTTTAGCATTGCCACGGGTAGGATGGTGTCGCTTGAAAAAGAAGGCACCTCCCAGACGGCCCACACCCTGCAGTCGTCTCGAGAGGGTTTGCATTATGGCTGACTTTCCCGCCCCGGCAGGTCCATGAAGCCAACTGGATTGGATGCTTGGTGTTGTATTTGGTGCACCAATTATACAAATTGTCCAGCATTTCAGTGCGTGTTTCAGGATGGCATCGAGGCTGTGGATAACTGTCAGCCGAGTCGTAGAGTGCCTCAAGTGCAGCAGCTCGGTGTAGGATGTCTATCCCTGTTTCCCCGTGCCAGTGGTGGTTGACATTCTGGGCGGTGATGTGTGCTCCGGCAAGGAAGGGTGGGGTAAAATTTGGATGGGAGTGTCTATCTGACGAATTGGGGGTGTGGGCCGGATTTTGTGGCGGACTACCACGAGGCTCGGTGTCGGGATACCCCATTGGCAGGTAATTCGACGAGGATGACTCCGGGAAACCCTCCTTCTCCGAGTTGGTTGGATGGCGTGAGCGCGAGGCCCGATCTAACAGTGATTAGGAAGCTCGATGGTTATCTGGGGGATTGCACTCGTACCGTACGGTCCTATTGCAGCATGACGGCGCGGATGCCTCGTGGCGCCTGCCAACGTACGCTCAGTAGTACCCCCTCCGATATCCCCCCCAAACCCTGGCTGCGGCATCGGATCGCCACCACGATCCTCAATTGCTAGAGGCCTGCGTGATTCACCGTCGTTGCGGTGCTCGAGCCCAGGCGGCGCAGATGCTCCATGTAGGGCGAAATATTGGTGCGTGTAGGAGTGTACATTGATGTCGCCTCCTACGTTGTAGAAGTTCCCGCCGTTCACTTGAGCACCAGAAAACATGTGAAGCGAGGGTGGAAGATGTAGTGAGAGACAAAGAAATGCTGTTCGCAAGATGCGGTGCTAATTGACAGCGAGGCTGACAGCGCTTGTGGGAGGATATACAAAAGTCGCAACATACATACATTCAAATGGACGGTACATTCGATCAAACACGGTACATTCTGTGGGAATGTACCGTGCTTGATTCATGATCCTCATCAAAATGCCTTTGAGTTGAGAAACACACAAGTCCAGATTTTTTTTTTAGATAGATTCCTCCTCACCCTAACATGAACCAAAACCCTAACACTAACACTAACTCAAACCCAAACCTCTAACCCAAACCTAAACCCGAACCCAAACCGCTAACCCGAACCCAAACCAACAACTCAAACCCAAACCCAAACCCTAACCTCTAACCCGAACCGCTAGCCGAGCACTAGCCGAGATCAAACACGGTACATTCTGCGGGAATGCACGGTACATTCTGTGGGAATGTACCGTGTTTGCCGCAGCATGTACCGTGTGGGAATGTACCGTGCATTCCCGCAGAATGTACCGTGTTTGATCGAATGTACCGACCATTCGAATGTACGACTTTTGTTGGTCCCGCGCTTGTGGTGGGCGAAGTTGCCAATTTTAGCAGAACACTGGTCGCTGCCAGGGACGAGTTGACTTTTATCACAGCGCCTGTTCGACATGGGAGAAGCTGTCCAGAAGTTCAGCGTTTTGTGTGGTAGATTGAGTACAAGTTGACGAGAAATCTCAAGTTGAACCGAGGGAGTAAAGCGCTTCATTTTCTCATGTTGCCCAATAATCCCTCCGACTCAGTTCCTGCAGGGCATCAGGAAGAAAATCAGAAAATAGGCTGTCCAGTGTCAGTACGCGAAGTCCACAACTAATATTTACCATTTGAGCTCCGCAGAGCGGATCATCTCGGCACCAATTCTCACCCTCCCGAAAACCGCGATTACCACCTTGTCTCGGAGTGCCCTCTGCTCCGGAAACTATTAGTATAGGGCGCAGTAGAAACAATTAGAGCCGGGTGCCGTTTCGCCCCAGCCCAAAGTAAAACAAAAACGAATCATTGTTTCGTTTGGGCGGCCCGACAGCGCCGCGGGAGCGAATTCGAATCAGCCGAGAAGTACGTACCTATTGTCTCCCTGGAATGGTACGGATCGTTCTGGCTTTTTACGACCCGTTAGACTCCTGCTTCTATTCACTGCATTCCGGGGTCGCCTAAACATAACAATGCGCAGCTATCCACTGCGTTTTCAGCAAAAACTCCCCCGGTGGGCCAAACTCGAGGGATATGTTGCCGCTCAAGTCTACCCCGCGGGCGAGATAAAATGGTGGGATGGCTACGCTTGCGCACACAAGAGCCCCGTTTTATCCTAAAATGGGTGATCTGTCCCCGCCTTGCTCGGGATTATCTCGAGCCTCCGGGAATGCCTGGATGGCGTTGCATTGGCTCGAGGTTTTGCTTTACTTTGGCCCACCTGGGGATATTGCAGATGCACGAACTTGGCGCTTTTAGTCTGATCTGTTGGCGTTACTCGGGCGAACCAAGTGGCCGGACTGGGCAACTGGGCAAACTACAACGCCGAAGTGTCGCAACCGGGCCAAATCAGATGGCCCGGCTTTAGCCCGACTCGGGCGACTTGATCAACTTATTTAACCGACGCTTGTAGGCGGCAAGTCGGTGTTTCTCTTTTGCTCCTTCCTCCATCCTCAACCCGCCAGCCTCACTCCAGTCAACGAAGCAGTGGCCCCTCCCCGCATCTTCCCACAAGACAACTTGTCGCGCAGCGGTCCTCGCAACTCTAATACTAGTACGCAGAAGAGCGCCGCCAACACCTTCAAGTTTCCTTTCCCCCCTTCAAACCTCGGAAGCGAAACTGGAGCCAATGATTATGACTGCCAAGCCGTCCATTCGCAAGTTATCTTTGAGCTCAAACCTACTCTTGGTCACTTGCTCCAAGTGCCGGTGGTTGTGGCTTTGGTCTCAAGTTCTGAGGGGAGGTTAGTTATCGTTTTATTTATTATAAGTGGGGCTTCGAGTCGTCCATCTATTGAATACATCGTTGCTTTCCTTCTACTCTATATTATTTTGAGCAATGGCATGAAAAATCAATAAAAAATCCGATCAATAGCGCCGACCCCCCGAACCGATTCATTTCGCCCGAGTATGGCCACCATTGCCTGATTGTGCGCTCGAGAATGGCCCCTAGGCAGATCAAACTATCTTGACTTTAGCACAAATGTCGAAAATGGATGGCCAAAATTAATCCACGCCAGCGATTGTAGTAGCCCAAAGAGGCCTAAGTCGGGATTGTTCAATGGCCCCGGAGGGCTAATCTTGCTCGATATGACGACCTCCTAGTTTGGCCCGACGCCCGGCGATCTAATAATTCCGACGTAAGCCTTCCGCGCGATCACTTAGTCCCAAGTTTCGCCACCCTGGACTTTATGCTAAAAACGCAGTGATCCGTGGAGCTGTTTAGCTCTGTTTAGCCGTCTGCGCTTAGCTACACAGCCCTGTGTAGGTCTGTGTAGGTCTGTGTAGTGATCTGCGCTTACCTACACAGCTCCACGAATAGCTGCGCATATTATGTGCAGCTATGTGTAGTTATGTGCGTAGCTATGTGCAGGTAACCCCGGAACGCAGTGATTGATACTACTGGGATTAAGATCAACCTGCAACAGTTCCCTCACGTTCACAATCGGTGCCGAGGGTTACCTGAAATGATCCGTTTCGGCGGGTTGAAAACCTTTGCAAGTATTACACACTGTTCTAAGTTACCAAGTTCGATACTGAACGTACAGAACCAAAGGTGTTCAGTAACGAACTCGCAAGGCCCTTTCTCAAAATCTTGTCTGCAAGGTTGCCACGAGTCCTCAACTCACCAAGCGAGCAGGATGTCCCGACACTAACCTTGGCACCACAGTCTTCCAGTTCGTGGCCCTCCAGACCTCGAGGAGACTTACACTGATTGTGCCCGATTGTTAAAATTTTGATTCTCTTATTTTTTGCCTGCGTTTCGGACATGGGCCTTTTCTTTGGCCGGTTCAAGTTCGAATTGAACCTTAGTGTTCCACGGAAAGACAAAGCTCAGCTTCCCTCTTCCGTAATCTCTGGCATTCGCCCTTGTTGTCGCTGGCCATGTTCGTGAACCGCCGGCAGTCGGCCGTCGCGCAATCTCAACTCGTGACAGTGTTCGAAAACATAAGCCTACAGATGTACATATATATCAACTCGCTCCCATCGAATTTTTTTTCGGGCAGCGGTAATTTATCTCACCTGACGAATGTTGATGGTCTCCGGCTACTTCAAGGCGTTCATCGAAATGCTCGTACGTCCCCCCTGCCGCAATCAACCTTGCTACTGTACTATTATGACCAAAGGTTCAAGAGTTGTCACCCGTCACCACAAAGGTTCGCTGGGTAAGTGGTTCATTGATCCGCAATCAGCTTAAATTACCATAAATAGACGGTCGGCAGGTTTCGGCACCTGCCGGCCCAGGTTTTTTCACAGTTTTTGCCCCTATTTGAGCCCGAAAATTGCCACAGGATATCGAAATAAATCGTGACTGACGATGTATGCAGGTATGCCGCATTATAGCAGCATACCGCTTGCTTCGTGGGGCGCTCAGGGGGCAAGGGGGCCCAAAGATAAGAAAAAATGATATCACCTACAATTTTATTTTTTCAGGACTTTCGGCCTACCCCTCCCCCTACGTAACGGTGATGCCATCAAATTTCCTTTTCGAGAAGGATATCCGAGGTGGGGAATACCGACCTGCGACGTTTTGGCAATGTAGAGTGGCCGCAGCAATGATTGGAGAGCAAGAGAATAGGAGTACATCTGATCAGAAACTCTCATTGAACCATCGATGCCCTCGCACTTGACATTCGAACGGTTGTGGGGTTCAAAACGGACCGCGGTCACCCAACCTTGCTAATGGAATGGGTTAGAGGCTTGCAATGGGGTTATAGTGGGAAATCATGTTTTAGATCCTGCCTGATATCCTCAACTCCCAGCAGACCTTCCTGGGGCAAAATAAAATTGCATACAATTTTTTTTTCCGGCGGACCCTCGACCCCTCCCCCCCTCTACCCCATATGGTAATTGCTTATCTTTGGGCCCCCTTGCCGCGCGGCGCACACAAATGTCTGATCCAACGCCGTAAATTCCCACGCAAATCCTAGCGGGGGCGAGATTGTATTTCTTCACTCTGCTAGGCACAGCAAATAGTTTTCCTTTTTCAATGGAATAGCGCCAAATGCGCAGGACGAAGGAAAAGTTGAGCAGAAGAGAAAAAGTTGAGGACTCGGAGGGATGTAGTGGTGGAAAATGGAGAATAGGAAGACAAATGGCTAATAATATTTCATTTGATCAGGAATGGGGCGTAAAACGACATTGGGACTTTGTCTAGTGGTGATAAACAGGGATTTAATTCAGTGGCATTTACTGCCAACCTTCTCTGAACGACTCGCTTGACTAGCTGACTAAATGGTTCAAACACAATAAACACAGGACTTGGTTCGAGCTGGGGTTTAGGTACTTGAGTGCTTCGACTGCGGGACTCGTCTCGAGCAGCTAATTTGCTCGAGCAGAGACTTTGCTCGAGCGGAGTTTGGGATTCGAGCGGAGACTGTGCTCGAGCACGCGCCTGCATCAAGTCGCTCGAGCGACGATAGTATCATTACAATTGTATGTAGCTACTAGTACATACTTGAAATATAGCACAGCTCGAGCTGGCTCGAGCAATTCGGCGACTCAAGCCGAATTCCCGTTGAGACCGGGGTCGCTCGAGAATAGCGGGGCAGGATTCATTTTCCCGCCCCCGCAGTTCCATGCAGCCAATAAATTGGATGCTCAGTGTCATCCTCGGAGGATGCTTCCCCGCGCCAATGGTGGTTGACATCTTGGGCAGTGATGTGTGCTCCGGCAAGGAAGGGTGGGGGAAAATTTGGATGGGGGTGTCCTCCGATGAATTGGGGGTGTGGTAGTGATGGACCGGCCTCAGGCCGAAAGGCCGCGGCTTTTCAGGCCTACGAGCCGGCCAATGCCGAGCCAAAATCTCGGCCTGGGGCCGCCTAGGGCCCGGCCTGGCATTCTCAAAAGCCAAAGCTGGGCCCGAAAGCCCCGGCTTTTACGGGGTCAGCACAAAGACCTATTGTGGCAACTTAAAAAGTCACCCAGGGCCATTGTTGTCGGACCTCTTCTCGTCGCACCACAAGCGCGGGCATCAATCCTACTCCCGAATCCCCCCCCCCTTCATTTTCAGACGATTTTCTCATCGCTCATCGCTCACCACAGCGTTGAAAAGTCGGGACGCCAATCGCATCGGAAGCAGTACACTTTCTGTAGGGGTTATTGGGCTAATTTGAACTCAGCTTCCTTAACAAGTTGCCAACGAGTCAATGAGCTGGATTAATCGAATCAATAGTTGAATTGATGGCATCACCACACCTTTCTGGTCCATCCCAGGGGTGGCCTCAAAGAGTGGTCACCAGGAATATGAGACCATCAATATGGAACTCTTGTAAACCATTTTAAAGCATTTTACAGTAATTCCAAATACCCACTGCAAAAATTCAACCAAGGCCCCGGCCTGAGCCAAAGCCGGCCCAAGCCGAGCCGGGCCTAGGGCAGGGGGCCTGGCCTGGGATTTTGAAAAGCCCAGGTTTGGAAAGCCCAGGCCCCTCAAACCGGGTCAAAGCCCCGGCTTTCAGGCCAAGCCGAGGCCGGTACATCACTAATAGGCCTGAGCATGCATGGCCAATGAACTTTTGCTCAATAACGACTGTCATAGCATAACTTCGAGGAGTTGATTCTTTGCTGTTCACAGGTTCAAATCTCAACGTAGATAGGATCAAATATGCGGCTAGTCTTGGTTGAATGGTGGATGGAAAAGTCTCCATCGTCATGAGAAATCATTATGTACGATTACAAAACCATTTCAGCCAAAGGAATAAGTGCAGAGAACATTGTACGTAGTTGAAACACACGACACGGAGATCCCTACGATGGGACTACAAAGCCCTGTTGACCGTGATCTGGAACGTGAGCCACCTTCTCTGCAGCCTGTACCGGCAGCAGACCCCTTTCCATTGCCACGAGCTTCTTCTTCCACAGCAAGCCCGCATACAAGCCCGTCCGATAATGGGCAGCGGGGTCCGGGGTGCCACGGGGAAACCGCATCGGCAGGATCCTACCAATACCAAAGCTCGACCGGGTAGGAGGCGGAGTGGGGTCGTGTGTGCCCTCGGACCGCATGAGGCGCGCGGACGTGTCTTCGAGTGGCTCCTCGATGAATTTGGGCTGGTACGAGCCTGAGGCCTTGTGCGCTGGGAGGATGATCGGTACCGGGAGCCCGGGCTGGAGGTAGTGCGCCATGGGGCGCGCGGATATGTCGCCCAAGACGACAAGCGGCACGGTGGCGACGAGCTCCAGCCTGCGGTGATAGTCGATTGGAGACGGGTCGTCCTCGATGTGCGAGCCTACCGGGGTATGTGCATCCCAGAGGGTTTCCATTGTCCGTGCGGTGTTGGCTGCCGCCAGTTCAGCTTTTTTGGCGGCCCGCATAGTGCTGTATTTTTCGCCTTCAATACATACAGACGTGTCCGCAGAATACAAGACCCCCAGTGACAGTCTCAGGGAAGCCTCTCCGGCGGTGTAATAGGAAGTGAAATCTGGGGCGACTGATGGTTTGATTTCGAGCTCAAAGTCCACGTAGGGTTTGTCGGCCGAAAGGCGACCATGAGTAAAGGAATCATGGAGGTCTGTGTCCATCTGGAAGACGGCGGGAAAAGCGTCAGGAGATATGACCTCTCTAGTGGTGGATTCTTCGCATAATAGTTTACTATAATTTTCGTCACCGCCTGTTTCAGCCTGTCTTTTGGCCCACAAATTATCGTTCGCCGTGGCAAAGGCAATGCCAATGTCGGACATCGCCGTGGACCCCTCTGTAGAATGAACAGTCACTCTCCCTTTCAATGGTTGACCTAGAAGAAATTACATCACATTGACGTTTCACAGAGGGGGGAAAAGGCTGACCGCGTTTTATGACATTCCCGTCTGGGAGTGTCACCTCCGCTCGAAACACCGAGCGGAGCTCTTCGGGAAGGCACGATCGAACATTATCCAGGCGCGTAGTCGGCAGTTCCTCACACCCGAAATTATTGGTAAATGTGACGTTCCAGGAGAACGGTGTTTTTGGTGGAGGGGGCGGCGACGTCGGGGCAAAGTTTGTGTGTCCCACCGGCACATCCAAGCTGCGGCCATCGGTGAAATTGACAACCTTAACATATATTGTGGATGAGAGAAATTGGTGGGCAGTAGAACTTACTGCGGTGTAACGATATCCGACTACGCTGTACGCGTGCCTCCGGACGGGGAGGGCAGTGACGATAGCGGCACGACGGTTGTAAACAGATGGAGGGTAATTGACAGGTGGGGTGACGATGGTGAAGGGTGTGATCATCGCCTGCGAAAAATCTGTACGGCATCTTCATTAGCATCGGCCTCGCACGAGAGAGAGAGAAATTATGCATACGTACCTGGGTTGTTATCGAAGAGCACGGCTTCGGTAGACCAAGCGATGCGCTCTTCCGCCTTGACTTCCCACAAGGCAGCGTCGCTCAACGCCCTATCGTATGGACCATAATCGTAGATGGTGTCGTTGGCGCTAGCGCCCAGGGGCTCCGAGAAGTCACCCGGAGCGTTTTGCTTGGGTGATTTTTTGATCTCGGGGATGACTAGCGCCACGTCGCAGGTACTTGACTTCGCTGAACTCCTCGAGCTGCAGTCGTAGAGCCACAGATGCAATTCGATCAGCGCAGAGCGCTTCTTTCACCTTTATACGCAGTTCACCTGCGTACAGAGGGCCGGGTCAGGATCGTTGGAGCCTCATTCGGTGCCACGCACCGTGAGAGACATGGTCTGGGGCCAGGTCTTCGGCGCGGACCCGCGCGTCGACCACACAGTCTTCATCCGTTTCTGTCGAATGGTGCGTCCCGGAGGCCGCGGCCGTCGCCAGAAACACGAATATCCCGGTCAAGAGGGTTCCTTTCATGGTCGTAGGATCGAATGGAGAAGGCGTCTATTCCCATCAGCGCTCGTATTGTCAAGATTTTATACATGTGTTCCTGCTCCCGCGCTTGAGAAGACTGTTGACGTAAGTACTATTGTATTAATATTGACCGAGACTCGTGTGGTTAAGGACAACATCAGACCCGCGAGAGCTCACAATTTTCCCGCACGCAATAATATCCCACCCCAGCGAAGAAACAGCGGAGATGAAAGATCAATCACGGCTGAAGTTCAACGTAGTAGTAGTAAAAGTCAAAGACCGCCCCCGGCGGTGAGTCTATTCCCGATTCGGAAGTGGGCTTTCCTTTCTCGGACACCTGGTACCCAAACCAAAACAAATTAACATAGATTTAAGCTTTGGCTGCGACTTCGGCGCAGGGTACGCGGGTAGGTAGGTATACACTCGGACGGGACGGGAACGCGAGGTAATAGAGAGTAACAGTGAAAAAATGAAGAAAGGAAATGAGGGAGGAAGGGGTGTACGCAGGGGCACGCAGCGTAGTGCGAGTCGTACGTACGTGGGGGGAAGGGGAGGGGAGCGCGGAGGAGAGTACGAGTCGTACTGGAAGAGGGACGTAGAGGGTAAGAAGGGGAAGGGTATGTACACGATGTGAATATCGATGTCCGTCTGCGAGCGGGAGTGGGTGGTTCTGTCTGCAGAGACGTCGGGCGGAGGCGTGTGGAGTGTGTGAGTGACTTGGGGAGTGTGTTATCGCTGCGAGTGTCGATGCGAAGCGAGAAGCCTGGCGGGCGGTGTCGGGGTCGGGGTCGATAAGAACGGGTGGGGGTCGGTGTCGGTGTGAAGTCTATCGCGTAGACAGGGCGGTAGCGGGTGCGGGTGGGTCTGTATGTCGGATGGCGTCTCGGCGCGGCGTCGCGGTCGACCCGTCGACGCCCCTAAATCCACTCCCTCTTCATCCCCACAACCCCCGCATCCAATAACCCCGCATCCGCCAACCCGTCCAGCACCTCCTCTTCCCTCTCTTGTGCTTGTGCGTCGACGGCGACGTACGCAGGCGCGTACCCCGATGCCGGCGCTTGTGTCGCCTTCACCTCCCCCCTTGCATCCGCATACGGCGTCGGCATCGAACGCACCCACACCTCCGCCCTCGTCCCAAGCACGCTCTCCCCCGCACTCGGACAATGCACAGGCGCATACACCACGTCCTCCGCCCGCACCCCCCGCGGCAGCGGCAACAACCGTATCGCTCTCCTCTCGCCCTCGCTGTCTCCTCCCATTCCCAAACCCAAAACGCCGCCTTCGGCATCAGAGGCAGCGTACTGCTGCGCCTTCACCAACGCCGAGTAGTGCGCACTGACGGCGAGCAGGAAATGCAGCCGCACCACCGTAAGCGCGAGGAGGGACGCCAGCGCGACGAGCGCCGCATGCTCCAACGCCCGCTCGCACGCCTCGTCCGGCGCGCCCGCGTTCGCCGGGTTCCCAAACAGCGCGCTCCACGACCACGAGCTCGCGTCGTATGCAGAGGACGATTGGGGGGCGAGCAGCGAAGAGAACAACGCCGCGAGCTCAGGCTGCTCGCAGAACGCGCGCGCGGGGGCGCGCGCGGCGAGGAGGGCGAGGAGGGTGAGGAAGGCGGTGAAGGCGAGGTCGGCGGAGGAGCAGTCGCGGTAGAGCCGGAGGTGGGTGGGTTTATTCTGTGTGCGAGAGAGGGATGTTAGCGGGTGTGAGGACGGGGGGAAGAGGGGAGGATGGATGAAGGAAGAACAGAATGGGATGGAAATAAAGAGAGGATAACGGCGGGCACTAGGCGGCGGCGCAGCGCTACCCATCCCCGCGGACGAGACGACCCCAAAGCAACAGCGGCAAGTCCTCCTGCTCCGCGACGGCAAGCGCCATCGTGCTAGCGTGGCCGCAGATGACAACACCCGCGGGGCCACCGCGCGACTTCGACGAACCCGACCCCGAAATAAGCCGCCGATATCGACTCACGCGCCCTACGCCCGGTCGCCGGTGACATCCTTCCATAACACGAAGCCCACGCCGCGGGTGCGCTCTGCCCCGAGACGTCCCAAAGCAACGGCCCCAGGTGTCGCTGCTCCCACCGAGCGCAAGCTCCGACATCGACGCACTGTGCTGCGAGTGCAATGTACTGGCGTTACGCAGAATAGGAGGGGTACGGCGGACCTCCACCGCGCCTTCGACGACCCCGAAAAGCAGGCGCAGACGCCGCAACACCCTGCCGACACGCAGCGCCGAGATCGACCCACGCGCCCCACGCACGGTCGCCGGTGGCATCCCTCCTTCCACGACACGAAGCCCGCACTGCGGCCCAAAGTAACAGCAACGGCGCGCCCCAGGTGCCGCTGGTGCCGCCGACTCCAAGCTCCCGCGGGGACAAATTGCGCCGCCAGTTGGCATTACACTGCTCGGCACGGGCGGCGCTGCGAGGCCGACCATGCCACGAAGCCCTCCCGCATCGCACCGCGCCGCGGGCGCACCAACGCCCCGACCGCTGCAACACTCCGCCTGCACGCAGCGTCCGATCGCCGGTGACATCCTTCACGACACGAAGCCCGCGGCGGGCGCCAAAGCAACAGCAACGGCGCGCCCCAGGTGCTTCCCACCGATTGCACGCTCCGTCATCGACGAACTGCGCCGCGAGTGCATTACGCAGGTCGACGCGCAAGAAGAACGCATGGTCGAGGCCGCGTAGCCAAGGCGAGCGGCTTCCCAGCGCTGATTGAGGGGTGGGATGTGGGACATAGAAAATAGCACATAGCACGTAGTGGTTTGGCGGCAAGCCCAGGCGCAGGCGCACGCGCGGGAAGAAAGGAGGACGATGCAGACGTGCTCGAGCAGGAGTGGAGTGTGTGTGGCGTAGGCGGGGTCGGGCGACAGGCACGGGCGTAGGAAGACAGCACGGCACAAAGCAGTCGTAACGTGTGCTTCCTGAGATGTCCAGGAACAGAGCCCTGGCGGGTTGCTTCCCACCAGGATGTGTGAAAGCAAGCAAAGAAATTGAAAGAATTACGAAAACGGCGGGCCATGAGTCCAAAGTCCTCGGCGAACGGCGGCGCCACCTGTTTCCCGGGCGACCCACATTTCGCGCAATTCGGCCGCAGGGGTCGACAGCGCAAATGAAGATTGCGCCGAAGATGACGACGAGTCCTTGGCGCAGTGGAGAAACGCAATCGCCGATCGCGGGGGCGACGACGCAATTTGGGACTCCTGTCACCGATATTGGAGTCGGGCATTCGACAGCGCCGTGGGACGACCAAGTCGTACCACAACCCCGCTCACCCGCCGTAGCACCCACACGCGCACCCCTCCCTCCCCTCCCCTCAAAACAAAAACAAAAGAAACACCAAAAAAAACGTGCACTCACCCTAACCACTCCGAAGAACCCCACAAACGAAACAAACGCCGCCGCCAGCAGATACATCGCAAGCAGCCCCCACAGCACCCGCAGCCCATCGAGCTTCCACGCATCGAGCTCGCTTTCTGCGTCGAGGGCGCGGAGGGACTGCCAGGAGCCGAGGAGCTGGAGGGTGAGGAAGGAGTGGATCAGGCCGCCGGCGAGTGTGATGACGAGCGACGCGGATTTGGCGAGGCGCGGCGGCATGGTGGTGAGAGGCGTGAAGGGAGGGAAGGAGGAAGGGAAGGGAAGGAGGTGGGATTCTGAGTGGGAAGGACGTGATGACTGGGCAGCACTGCCACGCGGCAAGCCGAGTGCCAGTGATCCCCGATCATCCGAGTGAGGCCGCGTCGTACCATAAATTCATTCCGCAGTGCTTGGCGGATGCGTTCGACTTGTGGGCCCTGGGGTCATCATCTCTGTGTGGTGTACTGTGGCTTTCTCTCTAGCTGTGGTTTCTTCCTCTGGGTCTCAATTTTCCGCCGCTGAATCGCAATTCCCGGAGTCATTTCGGCGACCTTCGCTGTGGGTCCCTGCAATGATAAACCGTAAGACGACTCTCGTATGCCTGTGCGAATCGTGCGATTCTTTACGGGTACTTACCTGAGAACACCGACCTCCGGCGGCGATGTCTCGCTCGTGTGCGCGATGGCTTTCTCTGAAGCTGTGGTTCCTCTGCCTTTGGATCGGAACTCCACCCCTAACACTTCAAAACCTTCTCCTG
Organism: Mycena metata; assembly: GCA_029378385.1. NCBI lineage: Eukaryota > Fungi > Basidiomycota > Agaricomycetes > Agaricales > Mycenaceae > Mycena > Mycena metata. Next base: position 59,997 of record JARKIB010000225.1, read on the forward strand.
GCTTAGCGCGTCTGTGGGTCCCTCAAATCGTATGACTATATACCTGCCGGCGCGAATCGTGCATCGTGCAATTCTCTGAGAACAACAACCTCCGCCGGTGATACCAGATCCCCGCCGGGTTTGTGCGCGCTCTGCTCAACATCCCTTCGGTCAATGAGGGCCGTCCTCCCTGGAGACTCAGCGAAGGATCATCCACTGATAGTTGAAGTGTCGCTCTCAAGTTCAGCCCTCTTGGAAAAGCTACTGGCTGCTTAGACTACACATATGGTCTCAGACAACGTCTCAAGTGCAGGTAGCCAAAACGTTCTTCGCAACTCAAGTCAATGAGGGCTTATTCTCAAATGGAGGAGGGGGCATGGATATTGATTAAGACGGTCACGGCTGCGAATTTGACTCCATGGTATGTTCAAGTTCAGCACGGGACGTGCAAGAACTGACTTCGAGCCACGTTCCCAGATTCACCGCCGATCAACCAACGACGAATGCACGGGATAGCGCGGCAAGCGGCCTACTACGTCTTTTCTTTCGTTCAACATCCTTATCCTAAGCGAGTATTCCTCCAAAACCACTGCAAATACGCGCTCGAGGGGCAGTAGATCTGACCGCGACCGCATCCAATTCGCCGGCAAGGTACTCCGTTGACCCTGCGTCGGGTTTCGGACTCCCTCCTCTTCGTCTCACCCTGTGACCATGTCTCTCCTCTCCCAATTTCCCCTCAAGCGTCGGTTCAAATTCAAGTAAGACGTGTCCAGAAACTCGACTCGAATCAACTCCTTCGTGAGTCGTGAGTTAATCTTGGCGCTCAAAGTTGTGTTCCCAAGATCTCTCCCGATCCATTTTCCGCGCGCCGGAAGCATCCTTATTCTTCTGCGCAGCCGGGCCCACGCAACGACTCCGGATCCTTCGTTCACAGTTCTCAGGGCTCTCTTCGCTGACGTATCTGGTCGTTCCCCCAGTCGTTTTTCTCAATACCTCCGAGGTTTGAAGTTCGAATTTTCTCTAGGCCTCTGAATACGGTCGATGAATAGGGACCTATAATTGTGTTTCTCTTGGCACGGTTGCAAACCCGACGCGGAGCACAAGGAAGCTTGCACGGATTGCGCTTCTCCCAGAATTCAAACAGTTCCAGTCGCTTGTCCGACAGAGTCAACCTCGATTTCCTGAATGCGTATTGCTGCAAGATGCCACAATGATCTCAAACCGTGAAGATGTAGCTTTCGCACCTGGTACAAAGTATCAAGGTCCGTATTTCTTGCTTCGTCGCTGTTCGAATTCCTGTTCTCATTGCAAACACTAAGCACTTGCGAACGATCGGTGTATCGTCAATTTCAAGCAATGTCCTGGAGACTGCTTGAGGCATAAGTCAACTTTGAAAGATTCATTTTTTCAACCCTCATCGCGTGAAAGCTCGGTTGAACCACTCGCCAGCAGTGTAGCGTCGGTCTACGAGAGACTCGAAAAACACTGAACACTGAATAAATGCTTTCAGCACAGAAGGCCTTTGGCTCGCGAACCCCTACCTACCTGGAAAGGCCTGACTCAGTTCTTGGCAGATTAGCAAGACTTGGACGGCTGTCCGACAAGCACGAGATCAACCATCTTGGTTCGATTACTATACAACCCCGCCCATCCGAAAAAACTGTATAATTTCCCGCGAGGTGCCTTCACTCGACTTACCTTCCGAACTGCGATCGCGGGCTGCGGTGCCGTGGGGATTCGACTCCGGCCATCGAAATTATTCTTCGCTATATATCGATCCGCACTCACTAAAGTTACTGGTACTGTTCCGCTGAGCACAAGTGGCGATTCAATTCGGCTCCAACTCACCCCTCAATATTCGATTCATTTCTTTCCAGGGCTCCAAATGGCCTTCATTCGACTTCCCTCCGAACCGCAACAGCGACTACTCGAGTACGGCTGCGTGAGGATTGCACCATGTCAAAAAATTGCTGTTCTTCAGTCTTCGTCGATTCCAAACCACGTCCTGGAAACTCCATATTCAATATTCAATGCCCAACTGGCATCACAGGAACAATTAACAATTTGGCCTCCGCCACTTATCCTACTCGTAGATCCTATTCAATTCCCTGCTACACCGCATCCAAGTTGTCCCAGCACAGGTCTGCTGTATGCACAACAAACTCAAACTCCATGCGCGTACGCCGGAATCGGGATGATGTACATTTGGTCAGGACGATGGGCGGGCTTGGACGGGACGTTCCCGACATGGTTGATGGGGCACAACCGAAACGATGCAACGAGGTGTCAATCAACGGGATCTCGGCAGAATAAGTGGAAAAGTGTTCAAGAAGTGAATAAGTGAAAAAGCGCGGTCTACTTTGAGCTCCCCTAATGTGTTGTGATGCCGCTAGCAATGGCGGGAGATATTGCCGCAGTAATCACAATACATGGACCCTACTCATTTGATTTGGCCCTAACAGTACCACACAGACTCTCGCGATAGCAGCGATTATACATCTCCCGCAATTTGCAACTCGATTTTCACTACCATAGAAGGTCCTGGGGTGGGTGATCGACTTCACTCGTTCAACCAACGCTGTGTTGTAACTGGGTGAACAGCAGCAGATCATCATGATTCATTTATTTCACGCGTGGACAGCTTCCCTCTTCACGTATTTAAATTACGTCTGGACTACTGTACCATTACGTTCAAATCGTAGGGGGGAGTGACGCGTGACCGGTTCAACCAATTCGACATTTTGACACCCGGCCCAAAGACGCGTGACAACGGCAAAAATTCGATGCAGCCCCCAAATTTTGCAGTTGTGTTGAGGATGATGCCCTGCGTAGCTAGATATTATTTGAGGAGTTTTGTGACTCCTTTTTGGGATTTTCTCGGGAGTTTGTTTCACAAGTTATTTTCAGGCCAGAAATCCAACCAAGTGTTGGAATTCTGGAGTTCCAGGCGTAAATGGTTCAGGAAATGGTTGAAATTCTCCTCACTAACGGAGGGAACACAAGGCCTTATTTTTACCGTTCCACCGGAATTTTTGGCAGCGTGACCAACCGTTGGACCTATTCGATGCCGGCCTCTGTGACGCGCTGGTCTGTAGTTTACCGCGGGATCAATACAAGGAGGGTCCGGTTATTACATAATCGTCGGAGTTTAAAATTCCCCCATCACCATTCAGTACCCTCAAGGCATTAATTAGCTTAAACTAAGAGGCTATTCCTCTGGTAATTCCATTCACCCGCCTTCTGCCTCCTCAAAATACCCCCCAGGTGGGGGGCTATGCCCAGAAGAAATCTTCAGTTTGGTCAGCGGCCAACCCCTGAAAGCTCGGCATCGCGCTTCTCAACTCTGACACAAAACTCCAAGAGAGGAAGTTCTTTGAACCCACCCAGGGAGCATTAATCAACAATAAAACACGTCAAATACACGTCTTGGAGAGCAATTGAAGTTCGGGAATTTTGATGAGGGGACCCTCCGATCAAATGTCAACAGACTACAACAAACGAGGTACGAGTTTTTAGTTGTAGTGTCTGTTTATAAGAGACTAGTGACGCGTTACCGCGACCGAAATTCGATATCGACAGTGGGGTGCGTGACACGTGACTGTCGATTTGAACGTACAGTATTATAGTAACATAATAATTGTGTTGTTGAATCAATTTATAAAGTTTGGGGAGAAAACACGGTGAGTTTGACTGTGAACTCAGACTCCAATGATGAAATTGCCGGTGCTTGTTATTGATAATCCGAAGGCTTTCAGGGCTAATATGAAGCCTGACTTTCGGCTAAGAATATTCCCATGGTTGAAAATATTCGGGTGGTGGAAATACGCATCGGTCTGAAAGTATGTAGGTCCGACGCCCATTTAATGACTGCAGACTTAATTCGGCTCAGAAGGCTCCCACCCTTCTGGGCTCTGTTGTGCTCCAATAGGCATTCATGACAATAACACCGATCTCATCACATGCACGTGTACACTAAATGGAGGCCAACCACCCGTGATCGTGGTAGGAGCGTCGGGTGAACGTTTGGAACAATTTGATAACGTACACTACTTCCTTGCTTTTTTTAGACTCTCCGTTCCGTCGGGCTTGGCTGGCTCCGGCGAAAAAGCGGCGAGGACGCCACCGTGTAGACTCGTAACCAGTCTGCGCTACGGCAAAAATATGGGGAGGTTGGTTTGCCGTAGGCAGACTGGTACAACTCGCGCTTGATCAAAGGGCTGCGCCCGGAGTTTGAAAAATTTGCCCGAAGCTGGATTTTGCTCAATTTATGGGGTCTCACCAAGCCTTTTCAAAAATCAGTGATCTAAAGCCTTTGAACTAGATTTCTGTCTCCTCAGAATATTTTTTTATGCCTCAGAGGATGAGCTGTGAAAATGTTAATTTTGGCGGGGCATTGATGGCTCAACACAGCCACCCTATCGGCATCCTCGGTGCCCGCCAAAAAATTCAAACTCCGGGCGCAGCCCTTTGGCGTGGCCCGAGTTGTACCAGTCTGCCTATGGCAAATAACCTCATCACCTCTTTTGCCGTAGCGCAGACTGGTAACGAGTCTAGCCACCGTGCCTGCTGGCCCCGCTTTTCACCGCAGCTACCACCATCCAAATCGCTACCCGTTGGCTACTTTCACTGCACCACTTGCCAGATTCAGCCCTCCCGGACCCAGATACATCACGTACTATTGCACTCATTGAAGATGAAGTGGGATCTGAGTGGCGGAAATGGCACTTCGAGACATGGCGTCCCTAAAGCCTCCTCGTACGTTCAAGCAATTCTATTTCCAAAAAGAAAAACACAGAGGTTCACCACCGAGGACCAGGTTGTCTGTACCGTACGTCGTCATCGGTATCTCGCGTCGGTCTTCGGTCGAATTGATGGGCGGATAGGCGGAGCCAGCACAATGGGAGGCCGTCGAGTGTCTCTGGTCCGCCTGCACCTGGGTGGAGCGTTTCCAGAGCCCATACACCGGTTCCAACGCCTGTTCCAACGTCCTTGTGAGTCGGCAGTATCTGACATTTCCCGTGGAATTTATTAAATTGAATGATGCTACATAGAAACTTAGACGCAGGGTGAATTAATTAATTGAGTTCGTGAGTTATATGCCATGCTAATCGCTCAGGAGGTCCTATGCTTACGAGCCCACCCCCCGCGAAATTTTATCTCCATCTCAACAACCGCGTCACCACCACCACCGCCCGCACAGTCCGCTGCCTCCGCCCCACCATCATGCCCCGCCCCCACCGCCTCCAGACTTACAGTACCAGCCGCATGCGGTCATGCCCGCGGTCCACCCGAAATTCATGTACTCCAAGTGCACTGGCCGCCGGCGCGCGCTTTGCGTGAACACATATGATGCATTTTCATTCCGTTCCTGACTCGAATCATAGATCGGTATCAACTACCGCGGCCAGAGCCACGAGCTGCGCGGGTGCGTCAACGACGCGAAGCACATCTTTAGTTTCCTCGTCCGTGAGTCCCGCTCACCTCGTTCCTGCCTGGCTTTTTTCGTTAGCAAAAATGATTTGTAGGATACGCAGGCTACCGCCCGGTGGGTAGGTAGGTAGGTAGGTAGAATTACACGGCCGGTCCCGCTCAGGAACGCCGGGGCCCAGGAAATATCTGAGTGTACAGGCACTATTGTACACTACGGTCCCTGGGCTCCTCCATCACCCCGTAGCCGAGCTCACGGTCACAATCATACGACTTGCCGCGGTAGAGCTAAAGAATAGACAGAGAAGCAATTAGTTGAAACACGAGGACCTCTAAGACAAGCTCAAGGACGTAAAACAGGGACAGCATAGAACAGTTCAAGGACATTGAATGCGAATTTTGCTACAAGCGCGATGGTAGGTCGGGAGTAAACCATGGACTTCAGGAACTCGGTGTTTGAGAGTTGAGCCATGAGATTTGCGAGGTGTGGTGCGTCGTGGAATAATTTAGCCAGAAAAGCGGATCGCAGCTCAGTTAGATCACTTGAAGAAGTGCAAGTAACTAGAGCGTGCTCCGGAGTTTCGACTTCCACTTTGCAGAACCTGCAAAGTCTGTCCGATCGGGCCACGGGTTGATGGGCGTGGTTCACATAGCGCAGTACTTCAAGGGCCAAATGGTGAGTAGAGAGCAACAGAGATGTCAGGGCTTCCCGATGTGTCTGTGTCTTGACCATTGTCAGATAGTGGCGCATTTTTGAAGCAACGTATGCCGGTGGTTTGTCCTTTTGTGGTTCAAGCCGTCCATATAGTAAGTAGAGCTTTTCGTTCTGGTTGATCGACACCTGAAACCATTCCTGCAACAGGATTTTCACCGTCTTCCCGTAGTCCTCGACGTCTTCAATTGAGGTTGAGTGTGTCAGGACGAAGGCGGGGCAGTGGAATGGTAGTCTTGTAGCAGCATGAATTAGATCCTTGGCCCAGGAAGTTTTATTCCTCGCGCTAAGTTCAATTGAACTGTCCAGCGCGGCACGAGCAAAGTGCTCTTTTGCAAGTCCCAGGAAATATATTAAGTGTGACAAAACGAGGAGGAATCGTCGAACCCGTAGAGGAATTATCCCGGTTTCAGTGAACAGCGGGGCGATAGCGGATCGTGAATGGAGATTGAGCATTTGGCGGATGAACTGAAGTTGAACTTTGCTGAGTTGCTTGACGTGGACGTCGTCGCTGTCAGGAGAAATTTCGCACCCATGGGTAAGATGAGGGTCCACTCTCGCCATATACAGCTCTTTCAGTTCGTTTGGCGTCATTCGACCCGTCATGCCCTCGATTGCCATGATACGATGTCCGCAGAAGCGCGCTGTTTGTGCCTTGGATTTGTAGTGGGCTGCAAGAATATTCCGCGTGTCCGTTCTAAAGGAGACCCCAACGTATTTCTCTTCCAATTTAATCTCCAGAGTTGTGGCTCCAAGCTTGAAGACAGGGAGAGGTAGTGCAACGTTGCCGTAGATCAGAATGATTGTCTTGATCATGTTGATTAGGATGAAGTTGCGCGCACACCATTTCTCCAGTGTGATGAGCTTAGCTTGAAGCCCACGGGCAGATATCGAGAAGAAGAGGAGATCGTCAGCCTGGGCAAGCAGGGAGATACGGACTGCGGCGAGGAATACGTCGTCTTTGTCGGGCATCATCACAAGGTCGGCCAGGAAGAGGTTCCAAAGAATCGGTGATGCGGGGTCGCCAGTGAGTAATCCAATGAAGGCCTTGAACTCTGGGGACTGCATGTCACCATGCTTCGCATAATAAGCCATACGACGGTACACCATGCGCAGCCAGTCAAAGATTGCGCCCCCCATTCCGAGGCGGAATAATTTCAACCATAAAGTTGGTTGATCCGTGGAGGGGAAGGCATTTGTGGCGTCAATTGCAGCGACATATAGGGTGTATCCGTGAGCTCTGGCCCATTCCTTGGCGCACCGGAGGATGAATGGATTGTTGTTGGTGCGGTAACCTGGTCTGAAGGCATTCTGCCAAGGAGGAATTAAGCCGCGAGCTTCGGCCCAATCCGCTATCCTCCAGTGAATCAGCATTGTCAATGCCTTTAGAAAACAACTCTCCAGTGCGATCAGCCTGTAACTGTCGGGATTGTCGCCTGGTTTCAACCTTTTGAGTATTCCAATAAGGGCAGAAGTGAACCATATTGATGGCCCGTCCCCTTCCTTGACGCATTGATTTGCGAGAAGCGCGAGATCTTCATTTGGAATTTCAAGGAGGTCCTTGTACAACACTTGGTCCTCGCCAGGGGTGCTGTCCAAAGAATGGTTGCGAATATGGTTCTTGAGTCTCCCCATATCGTTCTCTGTCCACGCGTGAGTGAAGAAACCTTCTGGAGTCGTATCTTCGGTCTGATCGGGCATCAAGGTTGATAAAATCTTGTTAATTCTATGTTGCGCCGAGTCAAATTGAGGAGGTAGAACCTCTGGTGGGTTCAAGCGCTTCTCGAAGACCTCCTTGAGTTCGTCGGCGGTGACGGAAATTGGAGCCGGTTTCGGGTCCGCCAGCCGTTTGATCTCTTTCCAGAAGACTGCTCGACTCGGAGCCTCCAGGACTTTCTTGCGATTTGTGTCCCGCATTGCGACCAGTTTGTCTCGGCCTCTGTGAGGAAGGGGGAACGAGACACGGACCGGTTTCGCTGGAGGTTGCTCGGTGGGGCCAACGTTATTTGGAATATTTGCCGTAACTTTTGGAACATCGAGGTCACCGCTTGCAGTCGGTTGCTCAACTTGACACAAGTCGTCAATCGGAGCTTGGGAGGGTGGAAACTTGCACGCTGCATGAGCCCGCTGAATAGCCTCAGTGAGATGCCCGTTGGTTGCTGCTTCGTCTCGCTTGATTCGATAGAAGTGAATGGGTGCTGTACGAATTTTGATCAGAGCGAGAATTCGCTTCAGAATGTCTCCGTTAGCGCATCTCCAGCCACAGGCGTCATTAGCGGCAGCGTAGTATGTCACCGAGCGAATCACATACTCGGATCTAGTAGAAATCTCGAGGGATTTGAACGCTGGTGCCATTTTGATCGCAAGCCAGACTGACAGTAGTTCCGCTCGTGGACTCGTTTGACTTCCCCACACTCTTCGGGATGCATTGAGACGGGCATCAGGGCCCCAGTAGGTAGCCGAGCCCGTAGAAGCCAAGATACTTCCCGCTTTGAGGCAAGCACCGTGAATAAGACATAGTCGTCCTCACCGATGACAGCCCTCTCGCGCGCGCCCAGCCGACACGCCAGAATATGATCGATGCGATGCATTGGTTGGTGAAGGGCGCGCAGCAGCATGACGCTCTATTCTTTCATTGCAAGTCCCGTTTTGTTCCGTGCTCTGCTTGCACTCGCCACTGAGCTAATTAAGTACATTCCGGACACGGCGGACAGACGCCTGATCTTGACGGGGATGAGGTGGATGGGTATGATGATGGTGCATGCGCTTCTTTCTGAGAAAGAACCTACTTATTTATACTTGATGCGTCTCAAGTAATCTTCCCCCTCGACTACCGGCACGCGGGGTATATCCTCGATGATGTACGCCTTCTTTCTTTGTTTCCTTGTTCCATCTGAACGCCCGATGAAGGAGTTGCATTCTATAATGGTACATCTTTCGTCTTCAATAATGAGGCACTGATTAAATTCGTTATGTCTGCAGGTCAATCCCCTTCCCCCTGGATGTCGTCTTACGGTGCGTCTTTCTATATTATTTTCCGCGCACCCGACTAACAATGTTCAGACCATATTTGACGTACGCCTTTCAGAATAAACTCGCCTCCTCGCGTACTCATTCACACCGTGCATTCAGTCCTGCCATTCGGGAACCGTGCTCGGTACGCTTCCCTTACCGCAACGGTATCTCTGATCGACTCGCGGCGTGTTTAGACCTCCCGTACATCTACGATCACCGCGGGCGCATCAAAGGCCTGCAGATCACCCCTCAGGCCCTCGCGCGCAAGATGACGCCTGCAGATGTCATCTCCCTATCTGGGTGCAAGGATGATCAGACGAGCGCGGATACGTTTATTGACGGGGAGGCCGTGGGGGCGGCGAGTCATGTGCGTTCTCCAATTGTTTTCCTTTTGTTTTCTCCGAGAGCTAAGCCAACAATGTGTGCAGGCGTTCATCAAGGCCGTCGGTGTGTCTCTCTTTCAATTAAATTTTTGTTTTGCTGTTGAAAGAGAAATAACAGAGATGCGCCCGAACCAGTCGTACCAGGAGATCATGTATGAGATTCGGTGCGCATTTTCCTGTCTCCCCCCTCTAAAATCATATTCCGCTCCTCGACATCAATGCTAATGCTTCGGTGGACAGCGTGATCCTGCAGCCTAAGTTCAGCCAGAAGCCCCAGCTTGGGAGCTCGCATCCGATCGTGCGTCGCTTTCATTAGATGATTCCGTTTGCTTTGTTGGTCGATCGCTGAGGCATTGCATTCGTTGGTGCAGGATACAAATCTCAAGTTTATCATGTGAAGCCAAGCTTGCCTATATTATGCGCCCTCGGATATCGTGTGTGTAAGGCACCTGCACACAAACACTGTATATTGTTTCCTCTTTTCGCTGCTGCCAAGTATCGTCGCTATCATAGCTGTTATATCAAGCGAACTAGATTCTCCCGCCTCAATTTACGTGCTTGCTACCTCAAAGGCATTAATCTCGTAGAAGTTGTTTGCTGACCAAGAAGGAGAGGAGCTGAGGCGAATCACTCAGACTGCGGCGGTTTGGAAAAGCATAGACTTGAGATCCTCAGAGGTCAAAAGTCCTCCCTCCCTGTGATGTTGTCATTTGTGTTTCAGACAGCCGTGATGGTGATGTGCTCAAAAGGAGGTCAAGGACATTAATTGACCTGGACTGTTTCCAGGAGTGAACTTACTCATGCGCGGTTGGTTGGATTTCCTTCCACTGAGGGGCCGGTATTCAAGCCTAGCTCACACTTTCCGTCCAAACATGAGAGTTCAAGTAATGATCTTGCGGAGAGTGCGGTCGCCCAGCAGATATAATAATGCCACAAAAAAAAACCCGAAGCAAAAACTCTTCCGCGTTCGATTGTCCCATTCGACTTACCACAAGCAAACTTAGCGCGATCAACTCATCAGTTCAACTTCCCACGGTTCGAAAATTGGTTTAACATTCAGTTTGATAGTTCAGACGAGGAGAGATGAAAGCTGCTGAGCCAAGGGCAGAATAATCAGAAAATGTGTACTGGACTCAACTGACTTGGAAGTAGAAACAGGTCAACGGTCCATGTGCCGGCAATTGTTAGACCGGACAAATGTTCTCCGTCTCGAACACCTTCCCTACTCTCTGGATACAAGAACTTTGAGAATTTTCAAGACAGCGCGGAGTCCGTTTGGGTAAATTCACGAATAATTTTGTGCACGTCCATGCCGAGTGTTCTTCCACCGTTCGTCAGGCCAACGGTTAATCCCGTGTCTATCGAGGAAGTCGAACACAGGTCAAATGGCCTGCGTACTTAGGGGCCATTGCACATCAAAACACACAACGCTCATCCGGTGGGCTCAATTACTTTTCTTCTTGAAGAGCTCAGACTCATCCCACTCGATTCCTCTGTGAAATAACGCGATGAATGATTTCTCACGCACTGTAAGCCTCCATATGAGAAAGGACAGAAAATGTACACAATGGACTCTCAATCGACTTTCTGGATGTATTTCGATGCTGTTCACCAAGGTATGGGTTTCGAGACTAGGACGGTATCCGTGCTTGGCGCCACAAGGCGCACCATGCCCACGTTCTCCTCTGTGCCGGAAACCAACTTGAACTAGCTGCCGTGCATTAGAGCGGGGTTGTACGACGAACAAACAACCTACTTATCAAAGTATTAGCCCCCTCCATCGACGTGCCACGCATACGGCTTCGCTGATGCGCGCGAGGAAACACTTTGCCGGTCACCAGGTTTTCAAAGAGGAAGAGTCCGTCTTTGGAGCCTGTGCCCTTAATCAGCGTCCAATAGCTTTCTTTGGAAGGAGCCGCGCTGGCCAGAACTGCGCCGAAGACCGGATCTCCTGTGAGGCGAGAATAGATAGCGCGCCGGCTGACATTGCCAATGATGCGGAAGGCGGCAGCCTCGGGTGGCACTTGGAACTCTGTCATCCTTCGTGAAGCTAAGGTATGGCTAATGGATCCGAAACGCTGCATGTACCGACCAGTATTTATACGGAAGTAAGACCTAATTAGCGGCAGGTCGCGTCTACTTCCCAAGGTCAAACTCCGTGCGCGTAAGCCGGAATCGGGATGATGTACATGAGGAGAGGTCTACCGGCGCCAAGTAAATTTAAAGACCAAAATCCCAGATGGGTGGTGAGGAGAATGGCAACGCGCACCGTGCCCCTGGACCCCCACTGAGCGCCGCACGAAGGGAGCGGTACGCTGCTATGATGTAGTATACCTGCATACATCGTCAGTCGCAATTTAAAGTGGCAAGGTTGGGATCGAGGAGAGGGGGAGACGTACGGGCATGATGAATGCATTCAAGTAGCCAAAGACCATCGAGATTCGTCAGGCAAATAAATTACCGCTGCCCGAAAAAAACGATGGGAGTAAACGCGAAGACTCTCGGACGCTGGATCTATGTACATCTGTAGGCTAAGTAAGCTAATCGGGTAGGAAATTGTACGGAACATATCGCCATATATGTTCCGCCTCCTTACCGTACCGCTTAACATTGATGACTGTCGCCGGGTTGCCCCTATGCAACATGAGTCCGATTCTCAACGGATTCTCACGCATCGCGTCCGCCTAGGCCTAGGCTGGAGAATGTTCCGATGTTCCGCCTCCCTACTGGCGCCGACTGTAGTCTACTGATTGGGTAGGAAAACATTCGGAACTAGAAAACATTTTCAATACCGACTCAGTTCCGACGTTTTCCGGTTCCTGAGAGCTGGTTCCTGAGAGTCGGAAAAGATTTCCGCGCTTGTTGCCGCGATTCGAGGGGAGGTGATTTCCGGTCTGTAAAGCGGAATGTTGTCCTGCTGGTTAAAAAGAGGCCGCTAATAGTCTGCGCCTATAGGTACCTCTCAACCCACCAAACCAACTTTCATCAACCACGAAGCAATTTCTCGGCTTTCTCTCTTTTGTTCTGTACTGACCGCCACTAATACGAGGAGAAGTGCTTGAAAGTTGAAGTTGAGCGGCTTAAATTATAGCTTAATTCGGGGGTCACCGTTCGACCCGCGAGGTACAGAGCCCTCATGGACTCAAAAGATGGTGCCACCCTTCCATCAAAAAATTCCGAATATGAGTGTCGGGTGCAAGTCGGGTGAACTCTTTATGTGGTTGGAAGATGCCGCGGAAGCGGATCACTCCCTTTGATCACTGGCATCAGATGCATTCCTTGCTTCCTTCCAACGCCCACGACGTCTCTACCGTTGTACCAAGTGAACGCTTGACCTTCCCCTATATGCTGTGTTATACCAAATCAAGGCCTCGGTGGTCCCTCGAACTCCCTCGTAGCTCGACGTAGAAAGCAAGCTCGACACCTTAAAGCTCGATGGTTTTTGTGTGCCGTGGGGGTTGCTGGATGTCTTTGTTGGCGGCGGTATTTGCTTCGTTTTGAGGTTCTTTGGGATGGTTAGAGTGAGTCGTGCTCTTTTTGCGTTCTTTGTTTTTGTTTTTGAGGGGAGGGGAGGGACGGATGTGTGGGTGTGGGTCCCCCACGGCGTGGATGACGACCCCATGGCGCTGTCGGATTCCCACCTGCCCTCGTCACCCAATATCGGCGACAGGAGTCTTAAATTGCCTCGTCGTTCGTCGTTGCATTTCTGTCGAGTCTGCATGCCCGTGGTCTTTTTACTCCGACCGTCGGGGCAGAGGGCGCGGCGGCACCCTTGTCACTCTGGGCGCCAGCGCCTCGGCCCGCCCGCTGAGCTCTGTGCTTGTCGACGCGGCGTCGTGTTATCGATGCTGTTTTGTCTAGGGATGCCACCGGCGCGGGCGCAGGGATCGCAAGCGGCACTACAGCGGTCGGCGGCGTCCGTGCGCCTGCTTTCGGGGTAGAGCTCGTCGAAGCCAACGCGGTACATCTCTATCCTGCGCGTCGAGCTGCGTAATGCACTCACGGCGCAGTTCGTCCACGACAAAGCTTGCGGTCGGTGGCAGCAGCGGCACTTGGGGCGTTTCGGGGCATAGTGCGACCGCCGCGGCGCGGTGCTATATTCGTGTGGAGGAAGGATGTCACCGGCGACCGACCGACCGGGCGCGGGGTCGATATCAGCGGCGTGCTGCGGGGTCTGCGCCTGTTCGTTGGGGTCGTCGAAGGCGCGGTGTTGTCGCCTGGAGCTTGCGGTCGGAGGACCCGAGGCCGCCGCTGCCGCTGTTCCTTTGGGTCGTCTCGTCTCGGGGAGTGTTGCTCGCTTCCGCATCCGCCGTCGTCGTCTCCGTCTCCTTCCTTCCTCCTTCCTCCCTCCCTCCTCCCACCATCCCCACACTCGCTAACCATCCTCCCCTCGACAGAGCAAACCAACCTACCTCCGCCTCTACCGCGACTGCGCCTCCGCGACCTCGCCTTCACCGCCTTCCTCACCCTCCTCGCCCTTGTCGCCGCGCGCGCGTTCTGCGAGCAGCCTGAGCTCGCTGCGTTGTTTTCGTCCCTCCTCGCCCCCCAGTCCTCATCTTCGTATGACTCCACGAGCTGGTCGTGGAGCGCATTATTTGGGAACCCGGCGAACGCGGGCGCGCCGGACGAGCGTGCGAAAGGGCGCTGGAGCATGCGGCGTCGGTTGCGCTGGCGTCACTCCTCGCGCTCACTCGTGCGATTGCATTTCCTGCTTGCTGTGACCGCGCATTACTCGGCGTTGGTGAAGGCGCAGCAGTACGTTGCGTCCGACGCCGAAGGCGGCGTTTTGGGAATGGGTTTGGGAGGAGACAGCGAGGGCGATCAGGCTGCTGCCGCGTGGGGTGAGGGCGGAGGATGTGGTGTATGCGCCTGTGCATCGTCCGAGTGCGGGGGAGAGCGTGCTTGGGACGCGGGCGGAGGTGTGGGTGCGCTTTTCATCGGCGCCGTATTCGGATGCAAGGGGGGAGGTGACGGGGGAACGACAGCAGGGGGAGCGGGGGTACGCGCCTGCGTACGTCGCCGTCGACGTACAAGCACAAGCACAGGAGCGGGAGGAGGAAGTGATGGGGACGTTGGCGGATGCGGGGTTGTTGGATGCGGGTGTTGTGGGGAGGAAGAATTTAGGTGTTGGTCGACAGCGACCGATACCGCGGGAACCCGTACCCCATCTGTCTTCGCGATAGACTCATACCGACACATCCCCACCCACCTCGCACTTCTCGCCAATTCGCGCATCGACACCCCCGCCTAAGCCCGACACACCGACCTCCCACCTGTTCTCATCGACCACGACGTGTCGCATATTCAGACTCCCTCCCCTCGGCTCCGCCCGACGTCTCTGCAGACACCCACTCCCGACCCGGTCTACGTATCGCAGACGGACATCGATATTCACATCGTGTACATACCCACCTTTCCCCCTCTTCTACGTCCCTCCGCTTCCCTCAGTACGACTTGCACTCCCCTCCCCTCTCTCATTTCTTTGTCACTGTTACTCTCTCCCCGCGGTACCGAACTGCCTTCTTTCACGACCGATTGATTCTCTAGTCACATTCACCGCGTCTGTATACCTACCCTGCTTATCTAATTTTGTTAATTTTGTTTTGGTTTGGGTACCCATTCACTCGCTCGCTTCATCCATGGCTGCTCGCGCTTTCTTGCTGAGTTTCCTTGTATTGCGGGGATGCACGCACCTCGGGATCGACGCGCCCGCCTCACAATGCGCTCCTTGGAAGCGAAAGCGGCAGAGAAAAGCAAACAAAGAAGGGGAAAGAAAAGATAAGGAAGGATGTCCGAGAAAGGAAAGTCCATTTCCGAATTGGGAATAGACTCACCGCTCGGTGCCGAAAAAGGAAAGATGTCGAATTGTCGGCGCTACAAGGTTGGAATCGACGTTGGGTCATGGCATGCCTACACAGTCGACTTGACACGCCTAAAGTTTAGACGCTTTTGTCCTTGCGAAGGTGATCGGGATACCTGGAAAACGAGGGTGGCGGTCAACCTACGCGTACAGATGACCAATAGAGCTGTGAGGGCAGGATTTGGGTGGAATGGAGTGTATCTGCAGCGCCCAAAAAACGATTTTTCCTGCGTTGAGACTCGCTTAAAATTACCCGAGATTTGTGGCCCCCACTTCGCTCCGCACCCCAGGTTTTCAGTCCACCAGGCGACGAGGCTGCAGAATTTCTGTGAGAATTACCCGAGATTCGCGTATCATTTTCTGAGATCTCCCAGAAAAACTTTCAAAACGAGCTGCAGATACACTCTGATGATTATTTATTATTAGTAACTCTGAATTCAACGTTGATTGAGCCTGAGGGGAGTTATTTTTCTTCTTCTTCTTTGCATGCATGCAGTACCACGGCCGTGGATTTGCGGGACCTGCGGAAGGTTGTGGCTTGTTGTTTATTTGCAGAGTCGTTGGCGAGCTGCGGCCGACGGGGAAAGACCGAGGATGAGAGAAGGAAATTCGAAAAACACACGGGACGGCAGTATTACTTCGTGTACGCCGAGGATTCGGCAGGAGAAACTTGAACAAAGAAAGATGGAACCTACAATGTCCTGCTGACCAGCGTAGTCAGACATGATGCGATTTCGCCACACGGCTGTTGTGGTAATCAGCGCCCACGTAGGATGCAAGGAATCACGACTCTACAACGAAATCATTTTCCCTCGGGGCTGCAACTTGAATCTGCATTGTAGATGTGAGTGAGACACAGGTACCACGTACTGGCGCGGCAGCGGGTGAGTAAAAACGAAAAGCGGGCTATGTGTGGCTTTACAATTGCGGCACGACCTCGTTCTTTCTGGTTTGAACTTTGAACTTTGAACGAAATTGGCAAAAAAAAAAAAGATAAGCTGACAGAAAAAAGCCCATGTGATCCACTTTTCGGCAATACGTGAGGGCAAATTCGAAAGTTAATCAATGCAAGACTCGGAATCAGAAAATTGAAGTTGGCATCCACTGCATTCAAGGACCTCCTAGGCTCAACCTGAGTTCAGGGGCCTACATGGACCTACATGGACCTGCACTGAGACCCACCTACGTACATTCTGCATAGGTGGATGTAGGTCTGTGTAGGTCCGCATAGGTCAGTCAAGGTCAGCTAAGGTGAATGTAGGTGAATGTAGGTCGACGTAGTAACCTATGCAAGTTGAATGTAGGTGAATGTAGCTCTACATAGTGACCTATGCTGAGAGCAGTATCCTAGCAGTACTGTAGTGTTTCGACCAAGTGTTCACGTCACTGGTCACAGAGGTTTTGTGAATTGAACACTTTTGTACATTGTCACGGATCACAGACCTCAAAATCGTCAAACCCAGACGAAAATGGTGTCGAAAATGGAATTTTTCTCGGCCCGAATTACCATTTAAGGCAATTTCCCACGAAATGAACAGTTGGTTTTCTGAACACTTGATGTCACGCATCACAACCCGTGAACACTTGGTCGAAACACTACAGTATATCCAATTACAATTGTACTGTACTATTTTGCTTGAGGTCAATGAATGTGGGCGTAGGTGAGCTGTAGCACCTACGCCGACCTATGTCAATCTAAATATACCCAGTTCAGATCAGTTAGGTACACCTCTGTACACCTACGCAGAGCTACGTGCGCCTTTATTGATCTCTGTCAAGGCGGACGTCGGTGATCTACGCTGACCTATTGTAGCTGACTACGATGACCTACGTACACCTACGTGCACCTTTATTGACTCAGCGTAGGTCCCCCCTGAATGCAGTGATCGGGGGAGTGGCGGTGCTCGGATCACGGCGCGTATTCCGGCCTTTGCTTCCTGCCGCCACTCACGATCCTGCCCTCGGCAATTGTGGGCAGCCTCGGGCTCTTCGGTCGACCTGGAGATAGAACGACCGCACTGTACGGCCAAGAGTCCATCCATCCCACTGGCGGCCGGACTCTGGGGCGGCGGCGCAGCATGAAATTTAACCTACGGCTCAACCAAGATTAGAATACAATACAGTAGCCTACAGGATGATTTTCACCGACCTCAGGATGAAAATAAGCCGGTGGTAGGTTGGTCGTCGCAGTATGATTTTCATACTGTTTTCGTCGTTTCCAACCTACAGGCCTGCCAGCCCGTCCGAACGTTTTTCAACCTAGCGCAGTTTAAGTTGAGCATCAATCTATTGCCTCTTGAATACCACACATTGGCTTGTTGAAAAAGGCAGTGAATATATTGCTTATTATGGGCTACTAAGTATATATGTACGCCACGCATCGCTACCCGTACCGTTCCTCGCTACTCGAATGGAGGACACGGCAGGACTGCCTGCTCCAGCTCCTCGCGCGCACATGGGTGGCTCAACGCCGTCGATCTTGTTTCCTCTATAAGCGGTCAAGCGGACAAAAAGATCAGCCACAAACTCGGTAGGAACATAGATTACACACCTGTCCAGGAAAGCTCTCCGCCACAACGCGCCGCCTGATCCTCCACGAACGCGCGATTCCGTGTTTGAGGATCCAGGCGACGTCCCCGTGTAGCGCGAAGACGCCCTTGGGCATGTTGGATACCCTGGCGCGACATGATTGGAAGATGTAAAACAGATGCAAAAATCAGTTCACGCCGCCGCACGGTCCAATGTTTGATAGTAATAACACATACCAATCTGTTGCAGCTGCCACTGACTCCCCCTTTGTTCCCCATTCACCCGCCCGTCCTCATGCCGGCCCTGTTCATTGCGCGTGTGGGCGCTGACTCGTCCGGCCGGTGTACAGCCTCAGGATCCAGAGGGGAACAAAGATTATCATGGGGATTGAAGACAGATATCTTGAGAAGGCCAGAGAGCACAGAGAGCACAGTAGGAGTTGCGGCATTGCGGGTCAAAAACACAGATTGAGGCTTTGCATTTGCGGGAAGCTTGAAGCCCATTTGCGCCGGGCAGGGGAACTTGACGGCCTTCTTCTGCGACCTCGGCGACAACGGTACGTGGGGGAGGTGGTGGTGAAAGGAAAGAGTCCGCGACATATCCATCAAAATCACGCAATCAATCAACATTGTGCACGTGGGCATCGGAGTTTCAAAGACTTTACGTCCGAAATAAAATCGAACCCAGGCCAGGTATGGAGGAGCGGCATCCTGAAGCCACCCAATGAGTATTGTACTTGGGAAACACTAGACTCGCAACCAGTTGAATTTAGTAAGCAACTTTTTTTGATCACGAGACAAGCAAAGGGATCAAAAAAGCTTCCTAAAGCGACTGGTACATCTGGTCACGATTTTGGGTGGACCCGCCAAAGGTGTGCGCGGACTTGGTTGTGGAGGGTTGTGAATCATGAAAAAAAGTGTCAAATGTTCCTGCCAAAGAAGTCATTATTTTTGAATTCCAAGTTGAATGAGCCTAACTTATTTTTCGAGTTTAGGTGAAGGGTGGTCGACGTCGTCCACGCACGGACCCATCAACGACGTCGAGCACTCAGGTGTAATATCCCAAAAAAAGTATGTCTCATTCGGTTTAGATTTACAAAATACCCAACTTTGTCTATATGACTTTCAACACTTTTTTTGATGTTCCGCATCCTCCTCGATGTCAGCGACAGCGCTTAGCTCAGCCTGATTGCCGGAGCCATCACGACCTGAGGTCGTCCCGGCAGGGTATTGAGAGGGAGTCCGTCATCGCATCGAGTAGTGCATGACCTTCCACCAAGGATCCACACAAGGTGAAGTCGAACCGTGAGAAGAACCCGCAACGAGTGTGACAACATGTCACCGAGACCGGGGTCTGAACCCCCGGGGTTCGAATATCGAGGTTCACCAGCACAGGGGAATAGGATCCAGGGTAGGGGATGTCCGATGAGATAGTGTCGGACATAACTCGACTTCCGAGCGAGCGATACCAGCGTTATCGCGAGCGTTGGAGATCATAGTGGTTCTATCCTCCACGAGGATGCAGACCAATAACCACCTATGAGAGCTCCTGCTGATAACCGATGTCGAAGCGCTGACCAAGGAGTCGAGGATAGGAGACCGGGGTTTGCCGACGACGAGCACAAGGAGGCAGAACCCAAATCAACGAGAAAAGACTGAAGCCAGACAAGCTTAGTCACACACAAGTCCAGAACAGGCCAGTCTAAGGCCGGAATATAGACGAGGTAGAATCTACTGTACAGGAGATTCTACTATTACTTATATACTGTATTGTAAAGGGGTCCGATCATAGGAACAACTGTTGCCCTGACGCCAAGGGGTAATTCAGGGCCTTTGAGCATAAAGGAGTGTGCCAAGGCGACACCAAGGGGTTGATACCTGTCGCCTATGATCGATGTGTTGCCAACGGAAAGGAGTCGATCATTGCATATGATCCTGTTGTCGGACGCAAAGGAGTGTTGTCTGACCCGGAGGAGACCCTAAGTCGAACCCCGGGCAGACCCGAATGTCAAACCCCGGACCTAACCGTTCGTCCTCGGGGTGTTGTGATAATGCAAGCCTTGACCGCCTGTGGCAACACAAGGATTATACTGTCATGTTGAAGTTGATGTTGAGAGGCATATCCTGAGCGGAAGCCAAAGATGATTTGCTGAAGTTCAAAGTCGAAATGAAAAGGCCGCCGAAGGGTGCCGAGTGATCCGTGCCTGATCATGACACTTGAGCTCGAAAATCCTAAGTCCGGGCACTGATTTGGCCTGCCCACTCAAAATGATGTCCAAATGTCCCAGCCGCTTCGCAACCGTGATCAGCGCAGCCACGTGAGGCGAAGCGGATGGTCACGAGCCTAGGGAAACACGAGCATTTTGGCAGAAGCAGCTGTTTAACCTGAGATAGGTTGATACCCGCGGTAGGTTGATTTCCGCCCGCTGATATATCACACAGTAATAGGTTGAGATTTCCAGGCTAAAACTCAACCTGAGGAATAGGTTGGAAAAAATCAACCTAAGGGCAATTGGGTATAGGTTGAAAGAGAGATTTCATCCTACCTCAGGATAGATTTCATACTTAGGCAGCTCCATAGTGGGAGCCCGTCCTTCCTTCGTTCTTCTTCAAGTATGTTTGGCAAAGATTCAACAAAGATTCGGAAGACCGCTCGCGCAAAACAAACCCCCCTTGCAAAGCTAGCTACTGGCCGCTCGTACTGCATACATTCAAGCAAAAGAATATTAACCCCGCAGAAGCGTGGACAACACACCGTGCGATATCGGATCTCTGGTTCACTCTCTTTCCTTTCCTTCGTTCTTTCGTAAAAAATCGAAAACCCGGCGAACGAAATTGGACTCCGATTGTCAGGGGGACGGCATCCTTCAATTGGCTTGACTGCGCCCGTCTCCCCGGTTGGAACAAAGCGCGAACACTTACACTGGGTTCGCTATTTCTTAATATATTGCCAACGCCCGGGCGGCTCTAAGCTCGGCTTCGACAAAAATAGGAACTCTCAGGCTGTCGAGGCTCGATCTTGCTCGTTGCTCGTCGGTGCCTCGCTCGAAGTACCGGTCCGAAATAGACTTGAGGTCTCTCGCGCTCGCCTTTCCGCGTCCCCTTGGCATCACAGAATGATTGTCCCTTCCTTTCCCGAGAACTTGACCCCGAATTGACCCTGGAGCGGAGATCTGTCCTCATTCTACTGTGGTTCTAGGAACGCTGTCAAGCTCCGAGTCAAGCTCGAACATTTCCGCAATCCCCCGAGTGAATTTCTCTCCGCACGGGCCTTGGTTGTCCCGTGCCTTTCTTTTTCTACGGGAACAAACACATCATAATAACGTGCGCAGAACGGCTCTTGCATAAACGGTTCAATGATACCTGTTCCAAGTCCAGGTTCTGCAAGCGAGTCTGTCAACTCAATGGACCTAGATTTTGTCCTCGCTGACTCCGACTCACTCTTGTTGCGTTCAACAGCGGGACGCCGGGTGCGGTATCAAGGTAGCAGGGATTGAGAAGTGAGTGATGTCGGTTGAAAACATGAATGGATGTTGAATTATGGAGTCTCCAGGACCGGACGAGCAGTGATGCGCTCACGGCACGTCTGAGAGCGTGAGCTGACACAACAAACATCAAACTCAACACTCCAACGGCCATGAAACGGGGGTGCGAGTGGGTCACTCCATGTTCAGTACTCGGCTGGTATACCGCGCAAGGGAACTGGATGGGAGCTATGGCAGATACGGTGGCGTGGACGTGGACGACGAAGGACAGAACGATGGCGACGAAGGACATGACGTAGGCGGTGGGCATCGATGGCGACGAGGGACCGAAGGGCGAAGTGCAGAATGCGAAAGGTGAGATGTATTGCTGGTGGGCAACAAACTGGAGAGTACAGGAAAGTAGGTAGGGTTTTTATAGTAAAAGAGGGAGGCAGTGATATCGTGAAATGGAGATAAATCGAAAAGGCGCCAAGTAGAAAGGCGCCGCCGAAAGGATATAAATAGAAAGCGCGCCGCGAAACGGAAGATTGATCGGAGGACTGATGGCGGAGCTTTATGAAATTCAGCGAGTAGCGAAAGGGGTTATCGATACGGAGACGGAGACCATGCGGTTCTGCGGAATGGTGCACGGAAAGGTGCTGTCAAGTTGCGGAGGCACCCTTGATTCGATGAACCGTGGGAAAGGTGCTCGGTAAAACGGCGCTATATGTGTATACGCGCCCAGCGCGAGCTGGTGCGCATCAGCAGAGAGGCGGCTGGAAATGATATTAACGACATCGATGATTGGCGTTTTCGACGCATAATGATTGAGCCCCTAGGAAGCGAGGGATATGGGACAGACCCGGTTTCCTCTTGATATTTTGAAGTTTGAACAGTTGCGATCAGAGCGATGTACATCCTCACGGTGTCCTGAACAGCAATAGGCGAGTTATCCTCTGCCCGACCGAGTCGGCACCAAGGCCAAAACCCATCTGAATTCAAAGACTTGAGCTGTTCGAGGTACTGTATTATTTCGTTCAAATCGACAAGGGGGGTGACGTGTGACACATTTTACCTATTCGCCATTTCGACAGGCGCCGAATTTTTGCGTGACCCCCCGAAAATTTCAACATTTGAACCGAAAATTTCGTCTTTTTTGCACTTTTTGGGCAGTTTGAGGACCTGCATGACCACTTGGCGGCTCGACAGGGGTCCGAGTGATGCGTGACCTTGACATCGACAGGGGCGTGCGTGACATGTGACTGTCGATCTGAACGAAATAGTACAGTACTGCCGAAGAGGTCTTGTGGTGGTTGTTCTCGCACCAGTACAGACCTTGATTGTGAGACGCACACACAAGTCCCCTCGCTCTCCCTATTCAACCGGATTCAGAGGCCTGGTCAAGAATCAAATTTTAGACGCAAAGACTAGCCGGGCAAAAGAGTCAACGAGATCTTATAATTAGCAAACAGAACTTTCAGTAGCGAGATTCGACGAAGGAGGCAGAGTCGGGTCGTTTGCGAAGCGATATATAAGAGTTATTCCGGCAGTAGATTTAGATACGTAATTACAGATGCGGACGAAGAGGGAGTCGGACAACAGACGCTGGGTCACTGGAATGCCTTGACTCGAGTAAGTACTGTACATTGTGCAGTCGCATTGGAGAGGACTATTCACCTCAGTTCGGTACAGGGAGAATGACAAGGGCCCCAGGCCTGCTGTAGGCAACTCCGAGTCAAACCCCGTGCGCGTAAGCCGGAATTGGAATAATATACATGAGAAGAGGTCTGCCGGCGCCAAATAAGTTCTTGAGGTCCAAACCCCAGAGCCGTGTGGGTCCAGGGTAAGACAGCGGAAAATGTGGAACGCACGGAGCGGTGCGCTGCTATGATGCGGTATACCTACAGATACATCATCAGCTGCAATTTATTTGGAGATGAAGTTGGATGGGGGATTGAGGTGAAGGTAAAGGGAGGACGTACTGGCATGATAAACACGTTGAGGTAGCCGGGGACCATCGTCCTGAGGTGCTGAGAATTACCTGGAACGACGGGCAGTCTCTAATACCGAAAATTGACGACGCTGGGTATATATGTACAACTACAGTATTCCGAGTGCGTTCCCGATACGGATCACTTCGGCTACACTTCGGCTTCGGCAACAATTCTGAACATGAGACGTAAACTGCTGCGGTTAATCCTGTAGTATCAATAGAGCAGGAGTCCGGTACTTAGTCTCTGAAGATCCAGAACAATAGGTATCGGGTACCCCAATTCCAGACGAAACAATAGATAAGTATCGATATATCGGGTTCGTTTCCAACGCGATAGTTTTCTTTTGTTGTTTGTTGACACTGTTGAGGAACGCAGTTCGATTGGTCTAATTAGATTTCCCCGAAAGGAAGGTCAGGTGTTTCTGCCGACTCGGCTCCTAGGGGCTTGCGCAACTGCTGGTAAAACCGCAATAAAAATACCCTTTGTGGTCAGAATCCATACCCAGTGAGATTTCCTCCTAAGATATCCATACTTACCATACAAAGGCACTATTTTTTCCAAGCATTCCTCGGGCTGGAAATCTATAGAAAGTCCGGCTTGTAATATAGCAAGTCGAGGGTGATTTATGCTTGCACTGCGCTCCCTGTACCTTCCATGTCATCGGAGTTTGAAAGCTGCTGTTGGAGCACGACATGAGCAAGAGTAATGTTGTGGGGCCAATTCAGGACTTCCCAATGTAATTTGCCGTTCTATTGAATGGTTGGAGGGTACCTGTAGTCCTCATTCGGCTTCTACAATTTATTTACCCCATTCCTCAATAAATATTGTTGACTTCTCCCACACATTATTTCCTGGGGAACTTTGAATTTCTGAAACACCTGTTGAGTGTTTCATCAGCCTTGAATTTATTTCTTCATGTTGAATCCTTCGAACAGTGCTCAGGTTTGTAGGCTGCAGAATACGGCAAGTTCGGCTCAACTCTCGGCAGGACGGCCCTCGGCTATCACTTGCCGTAATTAGACCAATCGAACTATTACCCCGGGCCGGTTGTTACGAGTTCTACGAGTCTGTGTCATCGCAGCACAGTCATCAACGGGCCGGCTGGTCACGAGCCTAGCGAGGTTGCCTCTATTTTGGCGGGGTTGTCAGGTTGTACAACTTGACAACCTAACGTGTCAAAAGTCTGATGCTCGCTGTCAATTAGATCCGCAAACACCGCATCTTGAGTTTCTTTGCCTCTCACCACATCCTCCGCCCTTGCTTCACATGTTCTCTGGTGCTCAAGTAAATGATAGCACATTCTACAATGTCCAGGGCGACATCAATGTGCAGTCCCACCAGCACCAATACCTGGCCCTTCATGGAGCATCTGCGCCTGCGCCCTGGCTCGGGCACTGCGACGACGGGGAATCACACCGGCCTCTAGCAATTAAGGATCATGCTGCCGATCCGATGCCGCAGCCAGAATTTGGGAAGGATAGAGGGGGTATTACTGAGCGTATGTTGCCAAGAGCCACGAGGCATCCGCGCCGCCATGCTCCAATAGGGAGGCACACGCCGTACGGTAAGCAATTCCCTAAATAACCTTGAGGTATCTGATTACTGATAGATGTGGCCTCGCGCTCACGCCGTCCAACCAACTCGGACAATGAAGGTTTCCTAAATTCATTCTCATCAAACAGTCTGCCAATGGGGTATCCCGACCTCGAGCCTCATGTTAATCCTCCACACAATTCAGCTCACCCCCTCAATCTGGATGGACACCCCTATCCAAGTTTTCCCCCACCCTTCTTTGCCGGCGCACACATCACTGCCCAAAATGTCAACCACCACTGGCGCGGGGAAACAGGGATAGACATCCTGGATCGAGCTGCTGCACTTGAGGCACTCTATGATTCTGCTGACAGTTATCCACAGCCTGGATGCCATCCCGAAACACGCAATGAAATGCTGGACAATTTATATAATTGGTGCACTGGAGAGATTCGGCCCAGTTTAAGAGGGGGAGACATGGACAAGGAGCAAGAGGAGCAGCGAGATGATGTTGATAGCCAAGGAGATGAGGATGAGGATTCAGAGGAGACACAGGATGAGGATGAGGGACAAGATAATGTTGATAACCAAGGAGATGAGGAGGAGGAGGAGGAGGAGGAGGAGCATGATGAGGACAAAGGACAAGACACCAACATCACCACACACTCAATTTGTTGGCTGCACGGACCTGCAGGGGCGGGAAAATCAGCCATAATGCAAACTCTCTCAAGGCAACTGCAGGCTGCAGGCCATCTTGGAGGTGCATTCTTTTTCAGGCGACACCATCCTACCTGCGGAAACGCTAAAGCATTGTTCACAACACTGGCTTACCAACTTGCATTGAACAATCAAGACCTGAAGCCCCTGATATCAGAGAATGTTCAGATTGATCCCTCTATAGTGGCCAGGGAGATGAAGGTTCAACTGCACAAGTTGATCATTGAACCCTGCCAGTCCCTCACAAATTCCCGACCAGCCATTTTCCTCCTTGATGGCCTCGATGAGTGCCAGGACGAGCACACTCATCAGAAGATTCTCAGGTTGATAGGAAATGCTGTTGCCCAGTGTCCAACCAGAATTCGGGTACTCGTGGCCAGCAGACCCGAAACACATATTCGGGAGACTATGGAAGAATCCTCGTTCAACGGATTGATCAACCCGATCAAAATTCACCAGTCTTTCCATGATGTTTGGACCTACTTACGGGATGAATTTGAACGCATCCATAGTGAGCACCGGGACACGATGGCCAGTGTTCCACGCCCATGGCCAACACCAGAAATTCTCCTCAACTTGGTTGAAAAGTCATCGGGATACTTTGTCTATGCATCCACAGTTATCAAGTTTGTGGACGACCCATATTTTCGTCCAACTGAGCGGTTGGAAATCGTCCAAAACCTGAAGCCAACCCAGGATGATGTCCCATTTGAGGCACTGGATAAGCTTTACCACCAGATACTCTCGGGTGTTCGGCCTCAGTTTCACTCTCGATTACTTAATATTCTGCAATGTGTTGCCTACGGCCATAGGTTAGGCCCTGCCAACATTGACTACATCCTTGGACTACAATCCGGAGATACCAAGTTGATCCTCCGCGGTCTGCACTCTGTGCTCGAAGTGCCTCCTGATGGCTGGATTTCATTCCACCACGCATCATTCCTAGACTTTTTAGAGGCTCCAGAGCGGTCGTTGAGCTTCCATCTTGGTGTCAAAAATCACATGAGGGTCGCTCAAGCTGTCCTTACCGCTGCCTCTCAGGAATCCATTCCCCGGTCCGAGAGCCCGAGCTTTTGGTTCGAGCCCTCTCACCCTTGGTACGTATGTCTCGGTTTTGCTGTTACATTATTTGACGGTTCACTCCAAAGGGTGACCCCGTTCCTTGCTTGCTGTATTACGTCTGTTCCACCTTCACCGGAGCTGGTACCATTCATTCAAAGGATTAATCCTGGTTTTATTTGGATGGATTCTCCCATGGAATATGTGGTCATTAACGGGAAGTTATCGCAAGCTGTGACCTCGATCCTAACTTGGTTAAAGGTCAGTTTCATTTGACTGTGTTACACGAGCTTTAACCCTCTCACAACTAGGCAATTGACCCGCCACCTGAGACATTAATCCAGCGCTGGAATACTTATTATCTCGCAGCTCTGTGGGAGATTATGCCGGTACAAAGTGTGGTATCCTCGACTCAGAGCCTCTTATCTCTGTCCCCTGAAATGCTTCGCAAACTCCAAACCCAGATGGCAAGGTTTTTACCACTGCCACTGGCAAAATATCAACAGCTTGCGGTTCAATCCCCCAGATACACTCGCATCTTACAGGCCATGTGGTTGCTTGATGGCTGTAATGTCCGCAGTGGCGGCCTCACCTTGTCCCATATCCGATTCCTACTTGACGAATCCTGGGACGAAGTGGTGAATACCATTTCTCTTTTACACACCACGACATATACTGCCGACAAACCATCTTCCGCCATTCCGGCCGCTATGATCACCATACTTGCACACTCTCTGGAATTACAGCCCACCAGTGCATCTACACTCTTCTGTGACTTGGCCTGTAGCTGTTTTCGCCTTGTTCAAAGTGACATGCTTTCCATTGTGCCGGACTTGCGCAATGCATATAGGAGGCGCCAAGTACAACCAGATCTACGGTCGTGCTGGGGAACAATCATCCGACATTCTCCACAACCAAACCCCGAGCTTTTGTATTTGCTTCACGAGTTTAACCCTCCATGGGACTATTTTTCCGAGCACGGAAAGTATCTAGATCCAACTCATTTCCACAATGTTCTCCAATGGCTCAAAGTTCGTGCTCATAGATGTCAGCCGGTAATTGCTCATGAACCTCCAACAGGCACATGCATTTCCACCAATGGAGCTAATCTCACGCTGGCAAAACCATTTGGAGCAGAGCAAATCTATGGTTGAGCGCTGGTCCGAACCGGTTTTATTCGACTGGCTCCACAACCAATGGCCAGGCAAAAGGTGGGGAACGAACTTTAACAAGCTGCGCCTTGATCCGGAGGAAATAATTTCTATGGTGCAGAAGGCGGTAGAGTGGCAGCCTCAATATCAGAAGCAGGAGGACCCTCTCGGCGCGTGGAGGGATCACCGATGAGGGCAGAAAGTTTGTTGAGTAGGACAATATTCAATATTTGTCTCGAAAGGGGGCTACAAATGGAGCGGCATCAATGACCGTGAATCAGAGCGAGTTCAATAGTTAGTTTGAGATCGGTGTGGGAGCCTCTGCGTAGGTGCTGAAAGAAGAAACCGAAAATAGAAACATTTTTATTCCAAGATCAGTAACGTCAACAGAGCGAGACGTTGGGTTCCTTAGTAACCTTTGCTTTTTTCCCCCTGTTTGCCTGCTGTGTTACTGCAGCACAATCGGATAACAGCGGCCTCCTGCGGTTGGGCGGGCATACACCGAGGTGGTTAAGCCGGTTGGTCGTTGGGCTTGTGTTGTGCGGCCGTAGCTGGGTGAACAGCAGCAACTTTGGTCCGATTTCACGTGCGGACAACTTGCACCTTCACGTATTTAAATCCCGTCCATCGTAGGACAATATCTATGTCGTTGAATGAATTTATGCAGAGAAAGTTTGGGGAGAAAACGCGGTGAGTGTGCACCAACCGTTTTCAAGACTCCAATGTTGATATTGCCGGTGCTTGTTATTGCGACCACATCAGGGCTTCCAAGGCCAATGTTAACCCTGCCTGCACTTTCACTCGTTCAATGATCCCCTGGCAGCGTTGACTTGGGGTGGCGTGCCTTTGATTTGAAGCCTGACTTTCGGCTGAAAATATTCCCACGGTTGAAAATATTCAGGTTGTGGACATACGTATTGTCTGAGAGCATGTAAATTCGACGCACACTCAATGACTGAAAATTCGATTTGATTTGGCCGGGTCCCACCTCCTGAGGCTCCGTTGTGCTCCAATAGGCGTCTATGACATTAACACCAATTTCAACAGACGCATGTACAATACACTCAATGGATAAAGTACTGGTTCAACCACCTCTTTGGTCGCGCGTATCTACATGCGCGGAGCCTAAAGGTTCCCCGTCGGGATCCTGAACAGCGCGCGCCGTTCCGGCCGTCACCTCACTGAGGGCAATGTAGGACGCAAGAAACGCGGTGGTGATTCCAAAAATGCTCCCTGCTTTCGTTACCCTACTAGTACTTTACTCCGTCAATCTGAGTAGAATGTGTTACGAAACGTAACACACCTGGGGTTTTGTGAGAATTCCGCGGCAGCCAGGCATGCGGAGCCAAGAAGAGGCACGAAGCTATAATAATGTTCCTGCGAAGTACGACAAGTCTGGAGGATCATATTTTCAGTTGAACGGCATGATGGTAGCAAAAGGATCGGAATACGCACAAGATTCAGAAGAATAGCGGCACCAGGGACCAAGCGACGAGAAATATTCCCAGTGCGCTGGCAAGCTCGTTTGGATCGTCGTACGCCGCTAGGATGCCGGATTTTGCAATAAGAATCGTCGCATATGCCATCCAGAACGCTTCGTAGGTAGAGAGTTTGTTCCGGACAATGGACTTACACACCCTTTGCGCCAAAGAAATTTTCAGTGAAAACAGTGAAAATATCTTGTGAAAATCTTTCGCAAGGGAACTCCCACATGCCGGCGATGAATTAGGTGAGTCCGCCGGTAAATATGCCCGTTCCGACGTGGCACAACATTTGGAGTGATCATCCCGCGCACATCATTGCACATTGAGGCTATAAAAGTCGTCGAAGCAAAACCGATTAGTCTTTTGATGAGCGAAATTCACCCACAGCGGTGCTGGGTTACTGATCCTGGAGAGATGTGCTGAACTTTTATTGGTATCTACTTCTTTTTTGCTTCAGGTGAACTTCAAATTTGTGGCCTTCGTCGGGGGAACAGGCCTCAGGCTGAGGGGAAAAAATTAAGGGCCAAAATAGGCGCGTCGGTGGCGCGGAGAAGCGCGGACGCGGCGGTGAACGCGGCGGTACGCGGCGGTTCGAATTGCGGGCGCTATAAGATCGATTCACCCAATGACAATTATTATGTCACGATGTTAAGCTAGGAGGCAGAGAGCTGCGTGAATGGGGGCACCGACGTGAGATAACGGCGACAGAAATCTGACGCGCGAGGTGCCGGTAACCGGCGCGACGCGGCGGAACGGGCGAATGTAGGTGACTTCGCAGCGTCACCGTTTGAAGCGGCGAACCGCGCGTCCGCGGCGGTATGCGGCGGTTAAATTGGTGGGAGCGGAGCCTATGTACCACGACGCGGCTCACACACCAATGACAATTACTGTACCATTACGTTCAAATCGACAGGGGGTGTGATGCGTGACTGGTTTGACCAATTCGACATTTCGACAGCCCCCCGAAAGCCGCGTGACAAGGGAAAAATTTCGACATGGGCCCTAAATCTTACCCTTCTGTTGAGGGGTAATTTCTTGGGATAGCATAGAAATATTTGTGCAGTGTATTGAATACCTATTTTGAGTTTCTTTGTCAGACCATTTTAGGTCAGAAACCCAACCACATGCTCAAATTTTAGAGTTGCGGGTACAAATAGCCCAGGAGCTTGTTTAAACCACACTTAGAAAGATTAGGGAGTCATGGTGATTTTCTAGGCTGTTTTGCGCGATTTTTCGGCGGCGTGACAAACCGCTGGACCTATTCGACACTGGCCTCCGTGACGCGTGACCACGACCAAAATTCGATATCGACAGGGGGGTGCGTGACGCGTGACTGTCGATTTGAATGTAATGGTACAGTAGTTTGAAAGATGCCGAGCAAGGGGTTGATCCGCTCACTGGCATCAGATGCATCCCTTGTTTCCTTCCAACGCCCACGACGTCGAACTGTTCACTGGAAGCGCTCGGCGGTCCCTCGGACTCCCTCCTAGTAGCGCGAAGTTGACGGCTTTTTCTTGAGGGCTTTTTTCGAGTGCAAATCAAGTTCTTAGTGCCGCTCAGTCACTCCACCACCCACCACGATGCCGCGCCTCGCCAAATCCGTGTCGCTGGTAATCACGCTCCCTCGACGCAGAAGGCGAGCTCGACGCCTGGAAGCTCGATGGCCTCCATGTCCTCTGGGGGCCGCTGACGATGTGCCTGCCGGCGGCGTTTGTTTCGTTTGTGGGGTTCTTTGCGGTGGTGAGGGTGAGTTGTTTTCTGTTTTTCTTCTGGCTTTCTTTTTGTTTTTGGTTTTTGGAGGGAGGGATGGACGGATGTGTTGGTGTGGGTGTGCTGCGGAGGAAGGGCCCGCATCACCCGCCGACGTGACTGCGGTCGGGGTGGACTGAGTGTCGGGTCAGCGCATACCCCGCTCATGACTCGTCGTCATCTTCAGCGCAGATCCTGCGCCTGCGGGATGTCGACGGCATTTCGACCTTATCCCAGCTGGCGGCGCATAAACTTTGCGGGCGGCAGCCATAGCCCGCTGTCACTTTGGGTCGGCTCGGGGAGGGGATGAATGCGCAAATCCCAATCGGAGCTCCGCTTACGCACGAGTACCCGCTCCTCTCATCTCTTCGTTATACCTCCCTCTCCTTCCTTCTTCCCAACCGGCGTCTGTTCCTACGGTGACTCGACAGCACTTGCGGTCTGGGAAGCACACGCTACCGAGTCTTGTGTCGTCCTTTATTTCGACGCCTGCGCCTGCGCCTGGGGCATGTCGCCCGCCGCTGCTTACTCCGGCACGACGTCCGCATTTGGCTACTTTGCGCTGTCCGTTCTTAAGGCGTGGGCACACATCGACCCCTGCTGCCGTCCAAACTGCTCCCTTACTCGGCAGGCTATGTTTTGTCGACGCTGCGGCGCTATCCAGGCCAGGGGGTTGTCGGCGGAGTGCTGCAGCGGCCGGAGGCGTTAGTCCGCCTGCCCTTCGGGGTAGCGCGGTGGAGGTAGACGATGCCACCCTGCGCCGCCACCGCTCGTATGCTCACTATGTTTCATCTCGACCCGCCCAATGCATCGGCGGCGCAGTTCGTCGATGATGGGGCTTGAGGTCGGTGGTAGCACGCTGTTGCTGTTACTTTTCTCGGGGCAGGTGGAGCGTCAAACTATCCCTGCGCCTCCACCTTGTACCCGCCCTTGTCATCTCTTCGTCACTTGCCTCTCCTTCCGTCCTCCCCTATCCTCTCCCACCCCTCCAACGTTAACTAACATACTTTGTCGCATATTCCAGAACAAACCCACCCACCTCCGCCTCTACCGTGACTGCTCCTCCGCCGACCTCGTTTTCATCGCCTTCCTCACCCTTCTCGCCCTCCTCGCCACGCGCCGCGCCTTCTGCGAGCAGCCCGAGCTCGCCGCGCTCTTCTCCTCGCTCTTCTCGCTCTCCGCCGCCGCCTCCTCTTCATACTCCTCCTACAACTCCTCCTGGGCATACGGGTCGTGCTGCAGCTCGTCGCTGAGCCTGAGCGCGCTATTCGGCAACCCCGCGAACGCGGGCGCGCCGGACGAGGCGTGCGAGCGGGCGCTGGAGCATGCGGCGCTTGTCGCGCTCACTGTGGTGCGATTACACTTCCTACTCGCCGTCAGTGCGCACTACTTGGCGTCGGTGAAGGCGCAACAGTGCTCCCGACGCCGAAGGCGGCGTTTTGGGTTTGGGAGGAGAAAGAGAAAGAGGGGGGCAAGGCGAGGCGAGGGCGATACGGTTGTTACCACCACCGCGGGGGGTGAGGACGGAGGACGTGGTGTATGTGCCTGTGCATTGCCCGACTGCCACTGGGGCCGGTGGGGGGATGGGGTTGGGGGAGAGGACGGAGGTGTGGGTGAGGGTTGCGCCGACGCCGCATTCGGATGCGCGGGAGGAGGTGAAGGCGACACATCTGCAGCAACAAGAAGCGCGGCGGGGGCACGCGCCTGCGTACGTTGCCTTCGACGCACAGGAGCGGGAAGACGAGGTGCTGGAGGGGTTGGCAGATGCGGAGCTGTTGGATGCGAGGGTTGTGGGGAGGAAGAGGGAGTGGATTTAGGGGCCGTCGACGACTCCACGGCGACGAAGGTGTAGATGACACACCCCCACCCAACGTACCGACACCCACAGCCATTCGCAGCGACTCGGGAGAGCCGTTTACACCGACGCACCCCATCCCGCACTTCTCGTCCTCGACACCCGCAGCGATAACCCGGTCTAGACAGACGGACATCAATATTCACATCGTGTACATACCCTTCCCTTCCCCTCTTCTCGCGCGCCCCACCTACGATTCGCACTCTCCTCCCCTTCTACCTCTTCTACCTCTTTCCCACCTACGACTTGCAATACATTCCCCTGCGCGCGCCCACATACACCCCCCCCCTCCCTCATTTTTTTTTTTTCATTTTGTTACTGTTACTCTCTGCTACCGTCCCATCCGAGTGTATACCTACCTACCTAACTTGCATATGAAGCCGAGGCCGCAGCGTAAAAATTTGTTTTGGTTTGGGTACCCGTTGCGCCTGCTTCATCCTAAGCTGATTCATTGCTGAGCTTCTCATTGCCGCTCGGTTGCGCGTAAGTACAGTATGTATTACGGGAATGCGCCTCGTGCGCAGCGTCCCTTGAAAGCGAAAGGGAAAGAAAAGATAAGGGGAAGGAAAGGTGTCCGAGAAAGGAAATCTGACTTCCGAATCGGGATGTCATTCACCGCTGGGTGCCGAAAAGGGAAGGAGGGCAAATTGTTAGCGCAATTCTACGAATAACATCAGAATCGACCGTTGGCTTGGAGCATGCATGCACACCTCGAAAAATTTGGACACTTTTGTCCTTGCGAAGGTGATCGGGATACCTGGAAAACGAGGATGGCGGTCAACGTACGCGTACCAGAGGGCCAATCCTTGTCGGGCTAGATCTAGAGCGGTTGGGCAGAATCCGAATCCGGGGTGAATTAGCAATTAGTAATTCTGAATTCTGAATTCAACGTTGAGGGGAGTCACTTTTTTCTTTCTTTCTTGGCATGCAGTACCACGGCCGTGAATTCGCGGGGATATATGTACATACCTGAGACGTTTGTGGCTCGCGGGTTGTTTGTAGAGTGGTTGGTGAGCTGCGACCGACAGGGGGAAGACGGAGGATGAGAGAAAAAATCCCACGGGACGGCGGACCGTCGTCGGCGGTATTAAGTGCTTCAAGGATTCAACGGGAGAAACTTGAACAAAGAAGGCTCGAAAATATATGAGATCGAGCCTACAATGCCCTGATGACCATCGTAGCCAGATGCAATGGGATTTCGCTAGACGGCTGTTGGGGTAATCAGCGCCCACGTAGGACGCAAGGAATCACGACTCTACAGCAGATTCATTTTTGCTCGGGGCTTCAACTTGAATCTGCATAGATACATACTGCCATGACAATGAAAAGCAGGCTATGTATGGCTTTACAATTGCGGCACGACTACGGACACACCTCGTTCTTTCTGGTTTGAACTTTGAACTTTGAATCAAATTGGCAAAAAAAAAAGATAACCTGACAGAAAAAAGCCCATGTGATCCCCTTTTCGGCAATACGTGAGGGCAAATTCGAAAGCTCAAGTGAAGCAAGACTCAGAAAATTCACCGGGGGAGTGGCGGTGCTCGGATCACGGCACGTATTCCGGCCTTTGCTTCCTGCTGCGGGAAATACCTTCCCGATATAGAAGGAAAGGAGCGGGAAGGAGCGGGAAGGTTGAAAAAAAGTGAAAACTTGCCCGGACCGCAGTTGAGGAGACTAAAATTCTCTCGACGAAATGTCAACTGAACCTTGGTACCTCGATGAGCTCTGGACTAAATGTGTTCACTACAGAACTGTCCTCACACATCACTCGGCTGCTCTCAGTATCATATCCGCCGCCTTTTCACCCACTCCATACAATCCCAGCGTGCAATGAGGGAAAACACTCAGCGGCATGATTGACGCGTCCGCTACTCGGAGATTCGTCGTTCCTAAGAGGAAAATTGTTGAGTATAATCATCCACCGAGACGAACGCAAACCACCAACCATAGACGACTAATTCAGGAGACACAACGCCCCCGATCTCCTTCGGCATCATGGAGTTGGATCCAACAAAGTGGATACCGGGGGTGTATCTGCACAGTAATTCCATCATGAGAATGCAGGTTAGAGTATTCAAGGTTATGACCGACGTTGCAAGAACCCAGTCTCTCACTTGCGCATCAGTTGCATTCGGTGGAGGCACGCCCGACTCCGTGAGCGCTGTCGGGGTGATGAGGTCGCTGAAGGGCGGAGTGAGCGCCGCCTGTGCGATGCCGCGCGCCATCCTGATTGCAACTTGGATATCGGCCTCAATTGAGAGGTACTGCGGGTTGGGCACAGGATCCACAGACGGGTTAGTGGTGTTGATTCGCAGAGTACCGCGCGAGAGGGGGAGGATGGATTGGGACCAGACGTTCAGGGCCTGGGAGCCGGGGGTGTAGAAAATTTCGAGAAGCGGATCTGTATAAATAGTTGTGTGAGTCAAATTGAATCATTAGATTTGTGGAGTTGTATACGGTCAATCTCATACGCATTCGCCGAGACTGTGGCTTGGGCGATGAAGGAGTCCGAGTTCACGACTCCGGAAACTGAGAGAGGAAAAGCGGCGGAGGAGTTGAGCAAAGACGTTCGGATTATGTCGGTGCCTATTCCAATATGACCACTGCGAGACCTTTACACAACTAGGAACTCACCATTCGGACCAAATGCATCTCGGGCCGTCGGATGCCCAACGACAACACCGACGAGAACTTTGTCACCGGCGGTAACATTGGTGTTATTCGCAGAGGGTGAAAGCGGAAACGAAACGTTGGTTAGCAGTATTGAGTCTTGGAAACTGCACTCTCCGATGTGGGCCGTAGCTCACCGAAAAAAATTTACACTCACTTTGAGCCGACACCAGGCAGATCCACCACCGGTGTAATCCCAAGACTCTGCAGGAAACTAGGGTATGTTAGCGGAGATATATAAGTTTGGGCAAGAAAATCACGTGGCGTTCCCAACTCCACTCCTCTGTAGAATTGCCGGGGACTATCGCAAGAACGATCAGGGTCTCGCAATGTTTTGGAGAGGAAATCCTCACATGTAATGCGCCCGCGGAAAGAATGATCTCCTTCGTTGCCTTGAACGTCAGGACTTTCCCACCTGTGGCGGGTTCGACCAGAACTCCAGTGGCGGTAACATTGCCACGAGCCGTCGTCGTGAGCACCGAGTTGACTCGATGTTGCACAAGCACGGTGAGACCCTTCCGCTGCTGACTTTGGGGGTATAGATATGACCAGGCGGACGAGGATCGGCGGTCGGCTTGCAAAGTCTCGTTGAAGTGGATGTGTTCGTAGTAATGTGCAACATGGCCTCCAGAGAACCCGTTCCCGAGATCTGGGCTAAGGGAAAGCCCGTAGACACTCTCGGTGGTATTAACCGCGGCGTTCTGCAGCTCCGGTGCGACGAATGGTATAGCAAATGAAACCCCCACCGGGCCGTCGAATCCATGGACAGCAGCAAAGTAGTTTGCGCCATCTGCGCGTTGGATTGCGTCCGGTGGGGTGAAGGTCTCGGATTTTTGCATGAATCTGGAGCCCTCCTTCGTTAGGGGATCCGTGGTACTCGATGTTCATCACGTACGGAAGGAAATCGTTCCAGCCCCAGCCTGGGTTACCCAGGGCCTCCAGCGC
Source organism: Mycena metata (assembly GCA_029378385.1). NCBI lineage: Eukaryota > Fungi > Basidiomycota > Agaricomycetes > Agaricales > Mycenaceae > Mycena > Mycena metata. The sequence goes on from JARKIB010000225.1 coordinate 96,522, forward strand.
GGTCATGCCTGCAAATGTGGGTCGGGACCCCATCAAGGCGTTGATTGAGGAGCTTCCGCCAAGGCAGACACCGCTGCCATAAATTATTCCGTGATAAAATGAAGCAGACGGCGGAGAACTCACTATGATTGGGGCTGCACCCGTACGCGGGTACCATTAGATCCGACTTGCGGTGGAGTCTCCATGCTAGATTGACATCCACCTGGACTGCACGCTGCTCAATACATTGAAATAGGAGGGTGGAACAGGCTCACGTTCCAAAAGGCGTAAATGGATTATTAATGGATTCGTCGTCCATCATGTCGGCACCCAGCTCGACCACCAGCACAGTGTGATTGATAGAAAGGCGGTTAGCGACAGCTAGACCAGTTGTCCCGCCGCCGATGACGATGAATTCATAAGAGGTTTGAAGTGCCGAGGTCTCATTTGTGATCACAGTGCAATGGGCGAGGCTGAACAGGATGAAACTGAACAAGAGATTCTGCATCGTTGCCAACGACTTCTTCATGAGCGCATTATAAACGACTCCAACGGCGCTCCTGCCAACGTGACCAGACATCTCTTCGTGTGCGTACGGAGGTGAGAGTGAGGGAACAAATATATTCCATTAGGCTCCAGTGTTCACTGTCAAGTTGGCCTCAGATTGGGTGGAAGGAAGATCTTCCGGTGGGTTCCAGGTGTAGACGTTCTTTTTTCCATGTCATTCGGGCCGCGCTCTGCCCCGTGTCCAACTCGAACTACGAGAAGGCCACCATCGAAAAAAGACGGAAAGCGCCGCACGGAAGGTTACAATGCTCCATTGAGAGGGTGGTTTGTGCGGGAAAGCCAGTAGCCTCGAGGTTCCCAGCCGAAGACGGAAGAAGGCCGACGGCGTGCTGCGAGGAGGGAGTCCGAGGGACCTCCGAGGTGTTAACCAAATGGATTCGATATAACAGATAAAGAGGGAGCGTGGACGGGGTGGAAGAGTCAAATGCAAACGTCATGGGCGTCGGAAGGAAACAAGGGATGCATCTGATGCCAGTGATCAAGGGATTGATCCGCTCGCGCGGCATCTTTCAAGTTCGTGCAATTTTAATGAACGGTGCAAACTACTTGTTGAGTATTCCACATGAAGAGTTCACGCGACACCACCATGATCACCGGGGAGATACATTCCTATTTGTCATGGAGAGTGCCACCATCTTTTGAGTACCATGAGGACTCTGTACCTCTCACGGACTCTCACGGACGCTCACACGTCGAACAGCCGGATTGAGCTATAATTTAAGCCGCTCAGCTTCAAGCACTTCTCCTCGCATTTATTTCGCCCTCAGGCAATGGGCTCCTCTTCCCCCGAGAAAGGACATGCATCTCGCCACGAAATTTACCGGGAGCAGAGGGAAATGGATACCAATGAAGGTCCAGCGCATCCCTCCGGGATAAGTAACCCAGCACCGCTGTGGGTAAATTTCGCTCATGAGGAAATTCTGCTCAACATCTCATCTCAGGGGGCTAATATCTTTTGCCTCGACGACTTTCATAGTTTCAATGTACAACGTCAATGTGCGCGGGATCACCACTACAAATGTCGTGGTCGGAATGGGCATATTTACTGGCGGGTTTACCCAGTTCATCGCCGGCATGTGGGAGTTCCCTCGTGGAAATGTCTTTGGCGCAACCGGTGTGTAAGTCTATATTGTCCGGAACAACTTGCATGAACCTTGGCAGCGTTTTCTACCTACGGAGCATTTTGGATGGCCTACGCGACAATTTTTATTCCTGGATCCGGCATCCTAGCGGCGTACGACGATCCCAACGAGCTCGCCAGCGCGCTGGGAATATTTCTCATCGCTTGGTTCCTGGTGACGCTATTCTTCTTGTGCGTATTCCGATCCTTCCTGTCATTACGCCGTTCAGCTGATCATACGATCCTCGAGACTTGTCGCACTTCGAAGGAACATTAGTTTCGTGCTTCTTCTCAGCTCCGCAAGCGTGGTCTTCGCATGTCTGGCTGCCGCAGAATTCTCACAGAATCCCAGGTGCGCTACGTTTTGTGATATCTTTCTATCCGTATTGACGAAGCGGAGTAATAGAGTAACGAAAGCAGGGGGCATCTTTGGGATCATCACCGCGTTTCTTGCATACTACATTGCCCTCAGCGAGATGATGGCCGCCGAGCGGCGCCGGTTGTTGAAGCTCCCGACGGGGAACCTTTAGGCTCCACGCATGTAGACGCGCGCGAAGAGTGAGGTGGTTGGCTTCCATTTAGTGTCATGTGTGTGTTGAGATCGGTGTTATTGTCATGAACGCCTCCGAATTGTCAATGCGTCTAGCATCGTCGAGGATCCTACCCGTGCCGGATTCTTCGAGACGGCGTTCTTCGACGGTGCCTCCATCTCCCTAGGGTTAAATCTTGATCATACGGTGTTGAAGTTCACCTCGAGGACGACGGTAGGCGCGAACGAGCCGCTTTCGGTGCGGTCTGGTCGACGTACTTATCCTACTTCGACAGCGGGAATACCTGGTGAACACCATTGAGTGGGGGCTGTTTGTAGTTAGGCTTGAATAAGGCTTAGTAGACAGCGTATGGGATTGAACAGAATCGGCAGTGCAGCACTCCTCAAATGCGACACACTGTGCTAAAGTTCGACACATTTCCCATCAATGTGTCGCACCTGTTTTCTTAAGCGCGGCAGCCATCAAATGGCCATCAAACCGGCGTATCCCTGCCGCGAAGCGGCCGGTTAAGGTTCGGGTTAGTGATTAGTGATTAGAGGTTAGAGGTTCGGGTTAGAGGTTCGGGTAGTGGTTAGTGGTTAGTGGTTAGGGTTAGAAGTTAGGGTGAGGGTCGAAGTATATTGTTAGTCTCTTTTAAACAGACGCTACAACATAAAAAAAACTCGTACCTCGTTATGTTGTAGTCTGTCAGTTACCCGGCATCACCAAGCGGTACCCCGCCTTATCAACATCCTGGATGTTAAGTTGCACTCCACGACGTGTATTCCACGCATTTTATGGTTGATTCCGACTCACTAATTGAGGTCCAATTACTTACTCTCTTGTGATTTTCCGCCTGAGCCAAGGAACGCGATGCCGGATTTTGATGGCTTGCCGTTGACCAAGTTCAGCTTTTTTATCTATACATAGTCTAGCTCCTGAGAGATATTCTGAGGGTGCAGATTACGAGGTAATAGGATTACTGCAGGATTGGCTTCTTAGCTTTGAAGTGTTGAGGTGTTGCAGGTACTGAATGGTGAGAGGGGGGGATTTCAAACTCCGCACTTTACATAATAGTGCGGGGTACCCTTGCTCAGGAGTGCGGTAAAATCTAGACTAGTATATTGTAATGCTGTTGAAGGGGACTTGTTCATGGAGGATGTGAATTGATGGCCGATCAAAGTGAATGCGACACCCTCCAAACAAGTGCGACACATTTCCCATCAATGTGTCGTACTTGAGCACGATGTGTCGCATCTAAGGTGTGTCGCGCTGCCGTGTCTGGTATATCCTTGATGCCGTGCGACCGAGCGATTTAGGTGAAAACCCAGTGTTTTATGTATTACCCACTGAAATATACGACATTTGTAGCTTCAATATGTTGAACCCGATGTGCGCATTCGAGTTTTACTCTCTGCTCAGTCGTCGGTGACTTTACAACTTGGGCGACGAGACATATTCGTAAGCGTTGTGTATTCGTTGAATTCCATCAGGTTACAATGAAGTCAGGAATGTGCACTCACTGTCAATGACCCCTGCAGGCTTGGCCGCAATGAAGCCGTCTGCGGTACAACTTGCGAGGTACGAGCAAATCATTGTAGCATCTGTCTACGAGAGGCTACGTCTGCGGCCTCCCAGTAGTCGCCGTCTGGTGGTCGTCCCTGGTATCCACCCCGCGCAACCAGTCCAGCCGGTAGTCAATGTCATACGGAACACAAACGAAGCGTGGATTGTCCTCCGGGAACGGGGCTTCGTTCTCCGGGAACTCTTCTTCATCCTCCGGGCCCCGCGCACATATGAAAAAAACGATGCATTCGAGGCGCAGGTCCGCCCTCTGGAGCGCATCGACTGCGGGTTGGGTGGGCGGGCTGCAGTGTGCGAAGTGGGTAAGGCGCGGGAAGAGGCGGGGTAGCTTTTCGAGATCGGAAAAATCATCTACGTCAATGCGATCCTCCGACACCATGAGTTCGAGGTGCATGACGCAGGGGAAGACGGGCGCGGGATCTTCGTCGAGCAGAATCCCATCTTCGACGAGCTTGAAGGGCCAGCAGGCCTTCGGGCTCCGGTGAATCGTTCAGAACGAGGTTCCTGAGACCGGTACATGCACCGAGGGATGTTACGAGCTGGGAGGTCGCGAGGATGACGTCGAACCTAACGCTACAGACCGCATTTGAGAAACTGGGGGGTTTATTCGCGATTGCCCTGAGAAGGAACTCGATGGTTATGGCGGGGAAGCCGTAAGCTCGCAGTTCGTGGATCTGTCTTTCTGATGCCACGAAGAGGACGCGATCCAGTAAAGGCTCAACCCTGGCAGACGAATCAATCGGCGCGCTGTAATGTTGGTGAACACATACCAACCAATATCTGACTCGCCTGCCACGAGGATTAAAGTCGGAATACAGAGCGGCCCGGACAGAGCTGCAAGCTCGAAGATGACGCGCTCTAGTCCTTCATGCAATGGTCTGGGGAAACTAGACAGCGCATTTTCCATGCCGCAGTGGTGGAAGGTAAAGTTGATGTTTAGCAGGTGGAAATCAACGGCCATGCTGCGGCTTTGATTTCTTTCACGACATAAATTTTGCGCCAACATGACTAACGTCATCCGCGCGTTCCGAAATCCCAAAGATAAGCGATTGGTTGAAATTGCGGGCAGCACAGATGGGGACCATTTTCAGGTACTTGCACTTACCTTGAGTCTTGAGTGGGGATTTACGACGCTGTGTATATGCCCTAGACTAGGACCCTTGCTAGGACCATAACTTGCGGATCGGATCCGACACAATTCCGAGGATCAAAGGATTCCGAAGGGTGCCGGAACGCAATTTACCTACCTACCGGCTATTCCGAGGCTTCGGTTGAATGGAGGTGCCGCGAAGACTGGCTAAGACTAGGGCTATCGACTGGAATGGTGAGTTCGGGTTGAATTCGGGGGCGGGATGGTTGCGGAAGTTGAAGTTTGAACAGTGAAATGTCAAACTTGAGATGCGTGCATGGATAGATTGCAACTTGAAGGCGTTCGGTGAGGTGTGATTGGGAGGCAAGATGACTTTAAGGGATGCCAGGGGGTTGAACCCGGAGAACGTGATCTATCATTTCGCAGTCCGTCGGTCCGGCCCGCTGATGCGCGACGAAGCCCCTATCTGCATCTGTACACCACTAGTTCACTCAGTGCTGCTCCTCCACGGGTAAGTCTCCTTCACGTCTCACACTCAACGCCCATTGTCAACGCACATAAGAAATGCAGCGGCAGTCAACGGATGGCCTTCGATCTCTTGACCGGAATATGCAGTTTCAACCACTGACCTGGTACATATAATCCCACCTCAATTTTCTGCAGGCAAACCTCGAGCAATTGCGCCGCTGCGTGCTGAGCGGTTTCATGGATGCGATCTATAACGCAATGGCGGCGATCGAACCGCCAGATCTCACTGCATATACAGTTAGATATAGGTATACAAAGACGGTTAGGCCCTGCCCGATTGTGAAGCAAGTACTGCAGTTGGAGAAATCAATTGTTCACAGCAGCAGAGCTGCACCAAGAGTAAGAAGAAATTGGGCAATGGAAAGCCTGGGAACCGCTGGAAACACACGAAGGGCAGCGTTCGCCGTGTTTGACCTGTATATCATATATTTTAATGAACAAGCATATCACAGAAGGACGCAACGCACGGTGGCGCCACGGTGTTCGAAGGCGATCCAGCAAACGTAGACCCAGCAGACGTGGACCCATTAGACGGCTCCGACGCGTTCAATGAAAGGACATATCCCGCAATGAGCTCGAATTTATACCCTAGCATGCCGTTCTGCTCCTCCATCGACGTCGTATAAAAATGGTCCGTCGCGTTCGCACTGTAAGACCGGTACAGCGGGACACTGCCGCACAGCTGCGTGCTGTAGATGTACATCGGCGAAAGATTCTCAATTGTGTATCCCCCGCCGGCCGCAGCGTTGTTCGCCTCCGTCTGGTTGGTGGTGTAGAAGTGGTCGGTCACCCCGCCGTTGAAGAGGCGGATGAATTGTACGGTGTTGGTCGCGCTGGCGGTCGGGAAGACGGCAAAGCGCGCGCCTTCGGCAAAGTAGCCGCCACTTGCGGTGGCGGTGTTGTATTCTGCGGTGTTGGTCTGGGGGATCGTCGGGATTTGCAGCGAAAGTGAACTCGTATGCGACAAACTGTGTAAAAGTGATCTCCTGCGCCGTTATTGAAGCTTCTGTACACCGGAATCGCTTGTGACGGTGGAGCACAAGAGTCTCCGTGGACCTGAAGCGCTCATCAACTGACACATCGCACGAGGGGTGGAACTGCAAGAACCAGCGTAGTAAGGGTGGCTACCAGCGCGAAGAATAAAACCAAACGCCTCATCTTTGAAGAGGCAAGGACAAGCGTCGCACAATGAAGAGAGCAGAGGGGAAAGGATCAAGAAAGGATGAGGGCGATGACAAGGGCGGTGCTCCTTTCAAGATGCAAGTCAACATTTCAATATGTCGGCACGCCCGCAGCCGTAGATGCCGAAATTCAGCGGCCCGGCAACGGTCCGTTTGACTACAAGGCCGCTGCTCCGACCGGCGAAAAGCATGGGATTTTATCGAGAGTCTCGATTCGAGACCTCAACGCCACGCCTCAAATAGTAATGAGTCTTCCCTTATCATTCCTCAAAGATATGTTGGATCCATCGGTCCATAAGGCTGAGGCTTAAGCAGGTGCTCTTTGGGTGCTCTTGCGTTTCTTTCGCTGACGGTCCGTGATTCTCCCGTGCCCCAGCGCACCAATAATGCAACCTTGCTACTCAGGGCTGTTTTGGAACTGGTCAACGACCACGGCGAAATTGGCCGAAAAATATTCCCCCCCCACCCCCCCCCTCAAGGGTGTTCAAGTCCGTGAAAAAGTCCACTTAGGCCGTACTTTTTTAAAACGACCATCTGGGGACCCTCCTCCTTCCTAATCTGGCAATGATTTCCCGCGCTCACATCAAGATCAGCATTTCTTTTGCTGGAGGTTAGGGCCCACGAGGTTATAACTGGAGTCCAGGCTTTACAAAAAGGCCGGCCAGTCCACAGTTCGCCAGCGTCTTGCAGATACCGATCCCTTGGAATGATGTTGTGCTCGATTGGCATCTTGTAGAATTCTGAGAGGATAAACACCTGTATCAGTACTACACGTTTGTCTCCCGTAAACTTGTTGTTGGACCGCGCGAGTATAGTATATCCCCCCCGGCAAGGGTCGGCTGTTCACTAAAAATGTCGAACCTTGCAGTTTTGAATATTTGCAGCAGGGAATTTGGTTGCTTTTGCTTCCTAACAAAGCAGCCTTGAGGACTTGGTAATATCCTCATTGACAATAAATGATTTCCCGACCCTAATTCACCCCAATGCCCTTTGTGAAACGATTGCAGCAGTTGAAACCTCATACAATGCTACCAAGGTGTAGGATAATGTATTCCAGAGCTTTGGTGGCACTCTGGACACTGTTTGAGTCATTTTGAGATCATTTAGTGAGAGGTCAAGGGGAACTCGGGATTAAAATATCGGAAGGGGGGAGGGGGGGGGGGGGGGGGGGTCTGGCCGAGGCCGAAAAAAACTTCTCACTATAGGTTATGGCAGGGGAGAAAAGGGCTGGCAGAAGCATTGTAGAGCCTCTAGTAGGTGAGAAACTCCGAATTCTGCTTTCTACTTGCTTCAGGATGTCTCAAGATAATATTTCCACGCAAGTTCAACCAAAAGGTGCCGTCGAGTGGTCTTGGAATGAGGTTCAACAAATTGCTGGGGGTCTACTTAAGGCCCTAGCAGCATTAGAGATGGGTTTGGGGACCATGGCATGTACCTCAAACATAAAAATCAGGTGGTTGTAGTGTCTGAACCAGATCCAGTAAGTGGCGGGAACTCCGGAGGCAGCGGCCCGCCGCCAGGGGTGGGAAACACCTTCCCGATATAGGGGGGAGGGGGGGGGGGGGAGTCTGGGAAGGGCTGAGCGAGTTCCCCTTGTGAGAGGTGCGAGCTTTTTTTTTTCGGCCGCCAGGCCGACCCACCCTCCCTGCCTCCGGTCCCGGCTTGACCGGCCCGAACACCCTTGCCCCCCCCCCCCCCGAACCAACCCCGAACTTGATCAACTGGCCCCGTCGCCTTCAAGCCTAACATCCGCCGATTGTTCTCTTAAACTGATGCCAAGATGATAAAGTAGCTAGGCGACGCGCGCCGTCCTACCGTATATTTACGTTATTGCAGTTTTGACTAATGCTCCTGCGGCCGGCCGTCGACCATTCATGGCAAAATCCACCAACCGGTCACGGCGCTGCACGAACTTTCTTCAACTTCCCCTCGAAGTTGGTCTCCCGAATTCGCCCTCCCGTCGACGGCCATAGTCGGGAATCCTCGGCGGCGTTACCAGTTCAACCGAAATAAATTATAACGGAATCTCACGCCTACGACACCCTTCATTGTTTCGAAAACGTAAGTTATGGTGGCCGTATATATACCCACAGCGTCTTTCTTCCTGTAGTTTCCTGATCCTCCGGGGAGAGGTAAGTACAAGTACCAATGGTCCCAGCCTACCTGAACGCATTCATTATGCCGGTATGTGCCCTCAATTCGAACCTTGTATCGGGATAGTAAATCCCCATTGGTGATGTAGGTGCATCGCATCATCCGGGCCTACCAATCCCTTCGTGAGGCGCTAGCCAGTGGTGGTGCGTACCTTCGAGGTTTATCGTCGACGCTCTGGACTTACTTGCCGTTGACAGACCTCTTGGCGCAATTCCCAACATTCCGGCCCAAGATCGAATCGTCTGATGCCGGGACAACCTGCGCGAATTGTTCACGTGATATCGGTTGAAATGAATGCTCAATAATGGAGGCTCATAACTGAATTGAAGTCAGGGACGACGTCCACGGCATATGAAGAACAGGTAGGTACCTCCTCCTCCTTGGGGTTAGGCGGGAACACGAGTTCTTGTTTCCCTTTGGAGCCCTTGTAGTCAAACGTGATGCGCGCCTCTGCCCGGGGTAACCGTAAACAAACTACATTCCTCCCATCCGCCCGTAAGGCCTACAATCTGCACGGAAATGCCCTGCGCCGCCCAATCTGTGATGATCGACCCCCCACGTTCGCCGATGTAGAAGTTCCACAAGAACGCGTTGGTCGCCTGCAGGTGGCCGATGTGGAATTCAGGAACCGAGCATTCTGGGACAACAACGAGTCAAATTGAGGGCGCAGATAGCACAAGTCGTGAATTACGATGGGCAATGCGATCTTGCTGCAGATTCAGATGTTAGATCTTGGAACGCCTTGAAGGCTCAGGCTGTTGTGCATATAATCGCGAACGCAGCACATCGGTCTGGAAGGATAGATGTTCTAATGAACCTTTAAGTCTGCACGATGCTGTAGTTGTTAGTTTAGCCGGAATTCATGATCTGCCCGCCCAAATAAGATAATCGGACAATTGCCCATGATACAATTATCACTGCATTCCGGGCCTTCCTATGCTGACTCAGATCAGCCAGATGTAGCTCAGTATGGGTCAGTGTAGGGGGCTACAACAGGTCAGTTTAGGTACCTATGCACAGCTGGACAGAATTGACTTGAACCGGATGTAGCTCCGTATGGGTCTGCTCAGGTGGCCTAGCCTGGGTAATCGTAGGTCAGTTCAAATGCCTACACTCACTTTATGTCAGTCTAGTTTGTACCTGTTTTCAATTTTGGTTTTAAAACTGGTTCATTAACCAAGTTGGGTGCGGCTACGCTGGCATCGATGTAGGCGCCTACAATGATCTGCACTGACCTGCACTTACCTTAGCTATGCTATACCCAGTTATGCAGATCTACACAGACCTAGGCAGGCCTAGACAGACCTACATTCATCTATGCAGGCTGTGTGTAGGTGGCACCAAGGGTAGCTCGGTGTAGGCCCCTACGCTCAAGCTGAGTTTAGGAAGCCCCAGAACGCAGTGTATATGCCGAAAAAACCGAGCAATCTAAAATGAATCAACCCAACCTTGAGATACAACGTAGTACAACCCTCGTCAAGTCGGAGCGCACAGATGCTGTCGCTCTGCGGTCAGTCTGATGACAAGTAATTAAAGGAAGACGCTGGAGCTGGACGTGGACGAGTGGGAACGCAGCCATCGTAGACTGCCGAAGTAGTCAGTCGGGCGGAGAATTGGCTCGGGACTTGCAGACGACCTTGCAGCTGTCGTTTGTGTCGCTGTGACGATAGATTTCGTGGAGGCGAGATACGACGCGGACGGACTATGGGATGTGGATGGAGAGCTTGGGGTGTAAAAGGCCAGAGTGGAATGCGGTGAACGGTGGGGCCATTCTTGGTGGCCATGGTGGTCGTCTGCAAGAAGAGGCGGATCATTATGGACGTCTCGGGCCGCGGGTCGGGCGGTCGTTGCAGGCGCAGCCATCTTGGTTAGCTCAAGGGAGGTACAATGGCCCAGCAGTCTTGAAATCAAGATCGCGGATGGGAGAGTTGTGCTTGGGTGATCGGCACAAGTATATATTAATTAAACAGAAGTCAGTCGAGGAAAAGAAAACGTAGGTAAAATATATGTGTACCCGTGGGGTGCATACGGGACAAAGAAGGGTAGCAGGGGGAAGATGGTGCAGGTGGGAAGGGGAGTGAGAACCTCGCCCGGGAGCTCGCGGAATGCATGGATAGACGAGCAGGCGGGGACGTGTCAAATGACACGCCATATACCGTGCTCGACCAGCGCGGCAGCGTGCAGATGGGCAAGGGAAGAAACGTCGCGCCGGCCGCCGCCGCGGCGCTTACCTGGGGGCGCTGAGGCGGACTGGAGGGCGCAGTGGGCGGAGCTGGGTGCCGTAGACGCTGCTGGCGTGGGTCGCTGGGTCGTCGTCGCCGTGGTGGTCGTTTGCAGAGAAAAAACGTGGCGTGATGTCGGCGTTGATCGTCGGCTTTAATCGGCGATGTGATGCCGGGTGCCGGCTGAACTGCCGACTGAGCGCCGACTGGGCGGCCACTGAGGCGGGCTGAACTGTTGGGACTGAGACCAGGATGTGACGTGGTGGTTTTTGAGATGAGGGACGTCATTCGATGGCTGAGGACGGCAGTCGACTAGGGTGATGGGATCAAAAGCGGTCAAAGCGCACAATCTCAACCATTTCCGGCGTTCGGATTGCGTTAGTACCGCCCGAGTGCGCAAGGTAAAAATACGGAAGTGGTAGATTCTGAAATCCTAGAAGCAGGGTATTCAGATGGTGTGCATCTCTCAAGTTGAATTTAGCGCTTAGGGCCTGATGCCGGGCCCTGAAATTAATTACCCTCGATGCGCGCTGGACGTTTCGTTCGTGCTGTCCATTTCCGTCAGGTCACTGTCCGCCGACGTTCTGCCATTAACACGGCCTCAGTCAAATTAAACGCCACTCTGGAACCCATCTCCATTCCAAGGCTCCCAATCCTTGTGATCTCTTCACAACGGGTAAAGGCAAGTTGATAGGAAAATCCGAGCTTAAGGTCTGCGTATTGTCTGGTTGCTCACTACAGAAGTCAGATTAGAAGCGGCTTCGCTGAGCCTGCAGTCATGATCTTCATCTTAGAACTGGCAGAACAGCAATTGGATAGACGAGTGACGTTCGACTCAGACTTCACAGCCCTCAGGTCCAATCGACACAGAAACTTAGCTAAACCTCCGTGCCTGCCGAGCGGTTTCTTCCTCTTAAGTCGCTCTTTGCTCATAGTCCCAGCATCCCATTCCCCACCATTCAACCAGGAGATGTTCAAACTTACCGCTCTCATCGCACTCGCAGCAGTTCAACTTGGCGCATTCTGCGTCGCTGCCGTGAACCCCGACCCTCTTGCGCCTGGATCCAACTTCTCCGCTGCACTGGCTGATCTTGAAAATGCTGCCGGCGCGTTCACGAGCGCGCCCTTCAGCAACAGCTTCCCCCCGAATATCCCGGCGTACGCGGTAGGGCGCCCGACAACTAAAATCAAAGCCTGATGCTGAGGGATGTCATAGGGACTCTTCGCACTTGTGAAGGCATGCAGCGATGCGTATGACGCGGCGGGAATCCAGTTGGCTGTGAACTACTACTCCTCTTCAATACCCTAGCGCCTCTGACCATCCGCCAGGCATTTTCGCCCACTATTTCCGGAGGCTTCCTCAGTGCGTCGGATGCAGCAAGGCTCAATGCCACCGTGCCGTCAATCCAAGGAGGCATCCTGAACCACCTCGACACCTTACAGTCGGGAAAGGCCTTCTTCGAGAGCGTTAACAACAACCTCCTCCTCCTCAACATGTACTGTCACTGGATCGGGAATCTGTCCCGCGAAACCGCCTTCTTCCTGAGCATCATGAGAGTCGGCGCTCCGGTATTTATTTCCGTGCATGTTTGGAACTAGCCGGACTTACGATGCCGACACAGTCCGCGGATTACGCGTCGTCTTGGAGCCAGTTTGCAGCTGATGCTGCGTTCCAATACAATATTTTGTTGACGAAGGATGGCTTTAACTGCGGTAGTAATTCGTGAGATTGATTGCTTAAATATATATCAAGATTGTAGTCGAGCTGCGTATGCCAATGTAATGAAGTGCGGATGTCACGTATCGACTCGGTCGATTTGAGAGCCGTGCAGGCCATGCGGAGGGGCCGGGGCCGCGAGGGCATCACAAGGAAAGTTCAGAGTCTTGACCAGAAAGTAACGGAGGCTAAATTTCACCCAAGGGGTACCAGCGTAAACATAGTGCGAATCGCAGAAAGGATCAGCCGCCGAATTCGCAAGAAGGAGCCGTGTTCGTTAAACCAAGACCCGCTGATTGAATCGCAAAGGAGGGCATCGAGCGAGGCGATGAAGAGCTGCGTCCTCGCGCTGTGAGAGTCAGGACCAAGAGGTGCGTCGTGAGCGCGCAATTACCCACCACGAGGTGATTGAGGGAAATGGAAATACAAATAGCTTACCGTCAGAGCTCCCAGGAGCAGAATCGGGGAAGTGATTGCAAGATTTGAAGGTCGCAGAGGAAGGGAATTTGCAGTCGAAACGGCGCGCTGTGTGTTCATTTGAAACAGAATAGCACAAGGGACACAAAAGGGATAATCTTAGATCTAAAAAGAAAACAAGCGGTGCTGTGGGGATACCCCTGGTCCAAGCCGATGCGCGAGGACGAACAAGTCTGAACGCTGCGGGAATGAGGTTATCGGGAGGAATTAGATATAAGGTGATTGCGCAGAAAAAAATGATTCACTTACAATGCACCTCTGTACCATACTGCGAGCGGCCTCGGTGCATTCCGTCACGGCGCACGTGTATGCGTATGAGGGATGATAAAGTATATCAGGCCCGACACAGTACGCCGCGTCGCTGTGCGCCTAGAAACAGTGAATCTGGATAGAGGATCGTCCAGGTGAATGGAATCCCACGAAACGAAAAAGCCCTGGCGTACCGGTTGAGAAATTACAGGAGGGCGGCGACTCCCGAGTTCGTCATCGCGCAACTGTGACGCGTGAAAACGGACCTATAAAGACCGAAGTAGCAGCGGAGAAATAAACGGGAGCGCACCTTAGGAGACAAACTGAATCCTGACCGTGCTTCCGGACGGATAACTGCGTTGTCGTGGATCACTGTTGACAGCGTCATTTAATGCCTACGAGCACAGTTGTAAGTGAAAGGGCAGGGGGAAACCCACCGGAATGCAGCGAACGGCGGAAAAACACAATTTGAAACCATTTTGCGTCTTCAAAGCAGAAATTCTCGGCACCAAGCGGGGCTACAGGAGAGAGGGACCCAACAGGACCGTCCAGTGTCGTCCAACTAACGAGGTGCGGAACTTAGCGCGGAGAGCGGTCCATATATTGTGGAATGCGGCCCGCGGGCTCAAGCAGCTCTCCCCGAGCATAATGCCGAGGGCAGTAGGAGAACGGGAGGGAGAGAAACCGCGTTGATACGCACTGCAAATATTGGATGAGGAGAGAACGTTAACGTGGAGCGTTAATATCATGCGCCCGGTGGCCCACGAAAAGACAGCATTGTCGCCTACAAAAGGAAGAAGTTATGCTAGGCGACGGCAGCGGGAAAGGAGCCAGGTAACGCACCATTCAGGGATTCCGCGCACTAAACTCGGGGGTCTAAGTATCCCATTCTTTCCCCCGCAGTATCCACAGAGGAGAACAAACACGCGAATGAATAACGCGCCGCCGCGCTCGACGGAGTTCCTGAAGCCCCGGCGCACAGCAGATTCATAAGGACTTGAACACGATGATGCCACAGTTCCCGTAGTCAGGAGGACAGAGTGTAGGTATTTCGACAGGAACCAAGATGTCGAGCGTGTAGAATATCAAGGACCAAAACACGAAGTTTGAGCAGCGTAAACCAAAGAAGGGTGATGCAGATAGTCTTCCCCGCGCCTGCAGAGGGAAAACTGCAGGGGGGATTTACGGGCTGAGAATAAAGCACTAACGGTGATTCACTGATTAGTGACTGGTGGCCCACCGCATGGATGCGAGGAGTTGACGCGTCGACCAGGCGTACGGAGACAGCGGATAAAGAGTACTTTGCCGACAGGTCCGTCCGCGTTGTCTTCGAATTCGTGGAGGAATTGGCGCGAAGGCGACGCGATCGATGTGGTGGAAGGAAGCAGGAGGACGGGCCGTGTGATCCGGGGCACCGCCACGATCTTTCCTTCCACCACCGACTCGATTTGGACTCGATGCCAACTCGATGCTGTCGTCCTTTCAACGTCGCCCAGGATTGTCGTTCTTGGAGCTGGGGACGCGTGCGGAGTTCTGCTCGGGCGCGTGGTACTCTGCGTCCGTCGCAGCAGGAGTCCAGGTGGGTAAATTTCTTTGTCTCCATGCGCTGTGACCCCTCCTTCTTCTCCATCGCTGCCAAGTTTCCTCTTGTGCTGACGCTGGTACGCCCAGATACTATTTCCATCTACTACGCCCGCATTCTCTCCACGCGGACGACGAGGACGACCGGTGGCTGGATGTGGATGCGCATGATAGCACCCCCTCGGATAAGGGTGCGTCTTCATCCTTTCTTTTCTTCTTTTATTTTCCATGCCATAGACGCCGTAGCGGGGCGAGCCACGCTGAAGACAGCGCGTGTTCGCCGCCTCGGCTGGTATCGCGCGCCGCCGGAGTCCGAGTGCAAGTGGCGGAGGGTGGATCTGGTCCGTCCGTGCGCTCTCATCCCTCCTTCTCGGTTGCTTCCGAGCCTCCTCCTCGAGCCGACACTTGTATCCACAGTATCTTTAACTACCTACCCATCTGCGTCCCCACGGATGCCGCGCTGCGTGTGTCCGACGATACGTGGATGTGCATGCACAGCAGCTGCGTCTTTTATTATCCATTTCCTTCTGTTACTTTCGTCGCGTGTACGCCGGGGCGGGGAGGATGGATACGGTGGAGATCGTCGTGCCGTCGTGAACGTCGCGCTTGGGTTCACGCGCCGCTGCTATTGCGCGCGGGCGGAGGGTGCGAGTGGGTAAGGATTCGGTCCGCCCCTGCGTAATATTAATATTCTGCGGATGCGGGCGCGGCTGCATCTGGGAGGTGGATTTGTGGTGGATGGAGGCGGAGGGGCGCGGCTGCAGGACTGCATCTGGGAGGTGGATTTGTGGAGTGGACGCAGCGGGAGATCCTTGCGGGAGTCGGACGGGGACGGATAGCCGGGGTATTCGGATGCGGCCAGTTAGGTATCGGCGCCACACGTTGTCGTAGCGCTGCCTCTACTGGTGCGAGATAAACGTGCGCGGTCCATGGGACTGCTCCTCCTCGTGCTCGTCCCCCCTTCCAGCGAAGAAAAAAAACAAAAACGGGATGTGAGGAAGGTATCCTGCGGAGGATAGCGGTGGGTCTCACCCAGATCGGCCACCTAATATTTGGCGGTTGATACGGGCATTCGCCCTGCGATTCTTATTCCTTGTGTTTTGCCTTCTTGGCCGGGCGGCGCAACGGGTCTTTTATTTTTGATTTATTTGGACTTTTTCGTTTTGGTTCTCGTCTGCCGTCACAACTAAACTTTCGTCTACTTGGACGGTCATTTTTCCGCCCGGCTAGCGACATCAACCTCCGTCACGTTCTTTAACTTGATCCCTTTTTTTTGTTTTGATTCGTCCAACAGATGTCCTTCGAACCCGGAGGAAACAAGTTCAAAAATCATAACATTGATCCAGAAGCTAACGAGCGCGCATTTCTAAATAAAAGAGTCGCCAATAGTCTACCATTTACGAATGTCCGCCCAATAAGTGAGTACATTTTTGGGCGGAAAGAATCTCTTTCGTCCTCGAATGTCAAGCCAGATCCAATACATCAAGCTGCATAGATGAACACATCATCAATGAAGGTCCACGCCTGCACAGAACCCCCGACAAAGGTCAGCGTGTCGTTCCCCGTGCCAACAACCGGCACCTCGACGAACTTCCACGCAGGCGTGAAGCCGCTCGTCCCGCCGACACGGACCCCATTCCATAGGATATCGACCTTGGCATTGGCCTCGAGCTGCGCACCCCCGAACGCGGAGAGGAAGAAGCCCTGTATCACGTAGTTCGTGCCCACTTCGGTGCCGAGTTTCTTGGCCGGGGTGAGCGTCCCGATCTTGCTGTCGACGCCATCAGCCGAGGTGAGCAGCGCAACACTGTGCCCGGTGTGCGCATATGGGGGGTAGAAGAAGACGGTGGCGTCCCAATTGCCGCTGGGTGGGCTGGTGCCGATCCAATTACTGTAGGACGCAGTGAAGCAGAAGGTAGAGCAGCCGGTGTAGCCCTCGAAACCGCCGTCGGGAAGGACGGAGATGCGCCGGTAGCCCCGCGAGTATGTCACGAGAAGGTCGCCCTGGCCAAAATTAACGGCGGTGGACTCGTCCGCGACGAGGTAGTACTGTGAGTATATTCAGTGTGTATTGAAGGGTGGATTGAGAGACGGAGTATACCATGGAACAGGTGTAGGTTGTGGGCAGGCCATCTACGAGCGCGCGCCAGATGTTAAAGTAGGCGCAGCCTCCGCCGACAGGATCGACTCCACGGGTGTTGCACAGCTGTGCGCAGGCGTCGACATCGTACTTGTCGATGAAGGCGAAACCCATGTACTGTGGATTTGGTTAGTATCGCGATAGAGATCATGGAAAGAATAAAAGCGAGGTAAGGGGGTCCGCGTCAAAAGATATCAGGTAAATCGACGGAGAATAAGAAAAGTGGTGCAGCAAAGAAAAAAAAGAAAAAAAAGACAGCAAAGAAGGCTCGGATTGAAAGAAAGGCCAGGGCCGCGTCTCAGAGAATGGAAAGAAAGGCAACGATGATGACTCACCCCAGGAGCATTGTTGGCACCATCCGTAGGTCCAAAGACGAGCTCATACCCGGCAGGGGTAGTGGGGTCGACGAGGCTGTCGAGTCCCCAGCCGCTGCTTTGCGTAATGAACGTGAGGGGGACCGTCTCGTTGCCGACCTAGAAGACAAGCACATATCGGCGCCCTGCTCTGAGGAAACGAAAATATTGCGTACCTGGGGGTAGGAAGCCTGTCCGCCAAAGTTGGTCTTTTCGGCGGCGGTGTGGATGTCACCATACGCTGCGCACTTGAGGTTGGACTTTTCAGAGAAAACAAAGTCGAGGAGGAAATTATTAAACTCGTAGAAGACGTTGACGAAGACTGGACGCGAATAAGGGAGCATATTCAACGCGGGAGAAAAGAGCCACGCACCACATCCGTCGATACCAGCGCACCAATCGAGACACGCCTGGACGTTGTAGGTTGCATTGTTGACAACGGTGTAGGTGAGGTACGCGGTGCCCTCGATGGATGCATCATGCTGGCCAATGGGCAGACCATCAAAGAGCTTCTCGAAGCCCGAAGCCCGCATGCTCAACCAGCCTGCATCCCGACGGCGGGAGGAACCAGCGTCGGCGACGGTGGTGTTGGTGAGGGTACCATCCACGGCCGTAACGGATGTGGGCGGAATGCTGGCATTGGGGGGTGCATCGACGGAGGGACCACTCTTTTGGTCGACCTCGGAAGCTGTCTTCACGATGAGGAGATTATCTGTCATAGGTGCACTTGTGTTGCTTGAGCCAGGGCCAGCGACTGGCACGCCCTGCCGCCCCGGAGGGACGAGCGCAGTGGCCGCTACCGACAATATTCAGTCGTAATGAGGTACCAGGACAAAAAGATCTACCCACAAACGAGAAGCGCCGCGAGGGCAAAGAAGCGCGACGGTGAAGGCATTACTGGTGACACAGTATCGCAAGACTCGGGAAAAGGAGGAGTCAGTGAATCTGAGTATCGAATGGTAGATCCCTTGACATCTTATAAGGAGAGGATGACGGAAAAAGACAAGGGGTAATGATGTACTCCTGCCAGTGCAGTTCATGACAAGCAGCCCCTGGCCCCACCCATGGGAAGGCAGAAAGAAGCCGGAAGAACATTCCGTGTGTCGTCGGCCCCGCGATTGATGGCCGTCATCACTTTTAGTGTTTAAAAGGAACGTTTACACTAGTCTAATGTGTCGCGCGAGTGATGTTCTTGCTTTCGAACGTATGTCGTCGTCCCGTAATGCCATGCCTGCGATTCCGATTCAAGACCCTCGTCTGAATTAGCATTTCCGTGGAGCCCGTCTACGGCATGATCAACAGTCTGGAGCGTCGACCTTCCGTTACATCAACCAGGTGTGTTCTCCATGAGGCGGTGTCTGTATCGCCGCGTTAATCTAGACCCCCGACTCGCCTTCTTTGCGAGCCTGAGCCCTTTCAACCGTGGGAAAGTCCATCTTTTGATCGCATGCCAGAGGAACTGCTCATCTTCTGCCATCTGAGGGCTATGAAAGATGAGGCCATGATGAAAGCTCCACCGGCAGAAACCGGGATGAAACCTAGCTTGGCTACTCCCTGGGTATTGCCGAAAACTCTATCACTGCGTTCAGCGCGTCGACAAAACTTACGTACTGGCCTGGACCCTCTGCCGACCTCTGCCGACCATGGGAAACAGGCCTTGGACGTCGGCAAGTGGCGGTTTCCCATGGTCGACAGAGGTCCGCGGAGGTCTAGTCTAGTATGCAGAGGTTTGTCGACGCGGCCGCTGAACGCAGTGTATATGTGGTTGAAAACGGATGAAAATATTTCGAGCGTTTCACGACACCCTCGGTGATCCCTACGGTGTTTAGAACGCGAAATACACGTATATCAGCGGGAAAAACGCGTATTTATGGTCACGTTCGAACATGAACACGAACACAACCGTGGGAACTCAAATGATGCTAATGATTATAATTTCCCTTTTCCAACATTACTTCCAGCCACCGGCAATTTTCCCTATAGTTCATATTTGAAGTCGAGTCCAACCACATTTACCAGCTCCAATTTACTCAGTGTCCCCAGATACAAAACTAGGTCACAGATAAATCGGTTGCAAAGGTAGTATTGCCACAAGGAGTAGAGGACATTCCTGCTTGTCATCTTACCCAAGAAACCTGAACTCTCTCAAAAGAAAAAACAGCCTACACTTGCACGTCGGGACACGCCAGCACTGGTTCGAGACATCCATGTCAAGCAGCATCAAGTTCGTCGGACTTCCTTCAATTCAACTCAACCACCCTAGATCAACAGAAGAACACTCCCACCGTGACGCTTTTCGGACTTGGAAGCAAAGTTGCCTGCGATGGGGAGAGACTGGTGAAGGACTCAGGCTCACTCCTTGCACACGGGTTTCGAACCGAGCTTGCGAGATCAACAACAATTCTATCCATGCCTATGATATCGAACGACAGGGTTCCCACGCACAGCCGGGATCCCGGCCATTTGACCATCTGCAAAACGCTAAACGCTGAACGTCAATCTCGCCCTCTAAATCCCGCATCCCAGATCTGTCGAACGGAACGTGTACAGCCTCGATAGTGCGCTTTTTGTGATTGTTCGATAAGGATTCAGAACCCGCCAAGACTGTACAAAATCCAGGTTCTCCTCTTTTTCTTCGGCCGCGTGAGGGCAAGATGTAAAGGGAAGCCTCAAGGGGGGAAGGCACTGTGCGTATCTTCTCTTGAAAACGAATGGAGGCCGGGATACTCGTTCGACTCGGGGCTGCGCCATTATTTGGGACCACTGGGGTTTTTTTTTTCTTGGTCGGTGTAAGCTGAAGAGTCTGAGTAGTCTCATTATTCGAGATGCATTATTCTGTTACTATTTCGTGTCACTGACTCCGTTCTTTCCATGCAGGTTGCAACGCCGGACTCAATACCCCAATTCTGTGAGTATTATACATTGGTTGTCGCTGATAGTAAGGTTAAGAAAAGGGGGAGGAAGGCCGGGTCGCGCCGGAGTAGATGGAGATAGTTGAAAGTAGAGGACGCGTTCGACTCGGATCCGGCCATTATCCAGTTTTTTCGAGTTGGTCGGCGTGTAAGCTGGAGGGGACACCGGTTTTTTTGCCGTGGCGTGGCGTGCCGCAGTGGCAAGGTAAAAATCCGCGAGCACTTGAGAGTGTTGTTGATCATCTCGTAAATGCGAGGTTGAATTTTGGGCCCTGGGTCGAGGGAGCAAGTTCGACCTCGATTCCAATATATATTATGTGGCCGGCGGTCCCGTTCGACAGGATATCCGCCACCAATTGTGGCGCTCCTGCTTCTTCTGCAGATCATCTCACGGATGCGAGGGGCAAGTTCCTTGATACGGCGATGCCTTGCTGCAACAGAGCCCGGGTTGGCGTGTTTAATTCTTCTTTTACTGATTATCTCGCGGGGTTGATTCAATTCGGGTTCGACCTTGATTCCGAGTCGACCTCGGCGCTCGCGTTCTGGAAAGAGGTGCATGGGCAGTCGGGGTAGTTCAATAGTTTGAATTCGTGGATGAATCGATGACGGGGAGGTGGAGCAAGCCGTGGGTGGGTGCTTAACTTAGATTGGCACCGACCTTTATAATTAACTTGAGGTGTTGTGTGCCTGGCACATACGCGATGAACGTTGAGCGTTCTCCAGAATGAAAGCCCAGTGTGTGGCCGGTGGCATCGTCCGAGAAGGTGTTGATATTGAAAGCCGAGTTCGACTTCGAGAACCGTGGAAGTAAGCAAGCAGTACCTGCTCCTCCTTGGGGTCAGGCGGAGACACGAGGTAGTCAAACGTGATGTGCGCCCTCGTGTCTGGGGTACCTCCCCCGCTTTGCCCAATCTGTGATGATCGACTTGGGACCGCCACGTTCGCCGATGTAGAAATTCCACAAGAACGCGTTGGTCGCCTGCAGGTGGCGAGGGTACAGGCTAAGTGAATGGTAGAAGACTGTGAACGGGCCGGATTCGACGGATGACGGTTCGGCGTTTGTGGGGGTCGCGGGAGCTGCGACCCGCGTCGTGACTTGTAATTGTAGTGAAAGTGAAAGAAGCACGAAGGAGGGACGTACACCCATCGCAACACCCGAGTTGACAACTGTATAAAGCTAGGGCAGCGTGGAAGCTGCCCTCCAAGTCGACCGCTTGCGGGAACATCTTCTCTGTTGAGCCCGGATAGTAAGCTGAACGACAAGTCAGGAATAGGTGTGAATGGGCGACGTGGATTGCGAAGGACCCACGACCGCGAGAAGTCATCGAACTGTTGGTTGTGGAGATGGTGGTGGTGTCAATGATCGGTCTCAGCCAACTTTCAAAGCGAACGGATATAACAAACCTCACGGGTTTCCTTTACCCGAGTTCAAGTTGTGGGCACCAATTCACGGACTTCGCGCAATCTGCCTGCCCACAAAAAATATGATAAGATAATCGGACAATTGCCCACGATACAAACTACATGCCGAAAAATCCGGGCAATCTAAAATAAAATCAACCCAACCTTGAGATACAACGTAGTAGATCACAGCACGCAGCGGAGTACAAAGATTCCAGCCCTCATCGAGTCGGAGCGCACAGATGCTATTTCTCAGCAGTCAGTTCTCGTGATGAGTAAATTAAAGGAAGCGACGACGGGACGCACAGTTTTGTCCTTGGCATGGGTAAGCTTATGTACCTGCGTCTTGCAATTATACCCGTACCAGCACTTCTGCGGTGCTTTCCAGCCGTCTGAACTCACGTATTTAAGTCGACAAAAAGGAAGAAGGGAAAAGAAAACGGTGCTTACCGTCGACTTTACGCTTGTACAACCAAAGATGCAGATGCGCGCCCACAAGCTTCTCGAGGCACGCCTCGCACAGACTCTCGTCTTTCTTCCACGACGCGAATTCCGGTAGGAGGGCGTCGTAGATATCGGACACGACGACGTCGGCGCCGCATTTCGGCGACATGAGCAGCTGGACGAGGGCTTCGGTTTCGATTTCATTCTTGTTGAGCTGGCCTTGTAGGAGCGCGCAGAAGTCGACGGCGATGAGGTCTGACCAGTCTGCGAGGAGAAAATATAATTGGTTAGTGAGGAGTCAGCGAGAGGGTAGTGAGAGACGACCTACTGGCTTCACTCCAGAGTTTTACGCCTTTGAGGTTACATTGTGCGCCTACACACAGACAGAGTCAGTACAACGATCAGCGAATTGAGAGTTGTTGAGAGCGCACATTTATCAGCAGCGACACTCTGTACGTCGTCCAAAATGACGCCGAAACTAGTCTCTGGGGGTACGATCTGGCGCTGCGCCCAAATCTGCTCCAGCGGCTCCGAGACGAACCCGCTATACAGCTGATTGTCCTCACCGCTCGACATCATTTCCGGCTCCAGCGCCTCCTCGAACACATCCTCGGACCGCGCTTCATGCGCTTGTAATATTACCGCTGGACCCGTAGCAAGACAAATATCTTTCAAGCCTGCGAATACATACAGTTAATCAGCGATACACGAACGGAGACGTGGGACGAACTAGATGCAGGGATAAACGTACGCTCAGCGTCGTCTCCGTCAAGCACGTCCCCTATGAGCTCGTGCAGGAAGGTCACTACGGCGAGGATTTCGGCCTGGTGGGGGAGGGAGTACTCCGCCAGCATCGCCTGCCGCGCTTCTTTGATTTTGTCGAGTACGCCGGGGTCGTCCTCCATCGAGTCGATGTCGTCGAGGTTGAGCGGGAGGTAGAACAGTTCGCAGTACAGCATTATGCGGTACATTGCGCGCCTGAAGCGATGCGATTCGATCGCGGTGAGCGTGCTCGTTTTTGAGGTGTGGTTTTTGTGTCTGGAATTAAGTCCCAATAGATTAATTTTGCAGCCAGTTGAGCGGATAATGAATACCCACCGAAGACTGAAGAGGTCCTCCAATTTCTCGACAATGGCAGCGTTCTTTTGCAGCTGCATCCGCTCTGCGACGGTCAAGTCGTCAATACTCTCGGTTTCAGGGAGCGTCGCGGATGCTTTTCTCTTCTTCTGAACCTTTTTTTTAGATGGACCAGCGCCCCCATCGTCCGAATCATCGTCCGTCGCCTCCGGATCCTCCTCCTCCTCCTCATCTTGCCCCGAATCGCCGTCCTCCCCATCCCCCCAGTCATCCGGCGTCTTCTCAGGATACGGATACCGCACAAAGCGCACCGCCTGCGGCAGCGCCGGACCCACCACGTTGTATGCCACCGCCAGCACGGTGGAGGTCGGGTGCGTCTCGAAGACGCGCTGCCACGTACTGCAGACGCCGACCGCGGCGACGAGCGTGGTGAAGTCGGGGCAGGAGGACAAGATGTGGCCAAGGACGTCGGCGGGTACTTGGACATCGCCGATGGTCGCGTTGGAGGGCGCCGCGACGGGGGTCAGGAACGCGGAGGTCATGGTGGCGGAAGAGGGGTCGTTGACGCGCTGCACAGCATCGGGCGGCCATCACGCATATCACTGTGATCCGCGCCTGTTCAAAACAAGTTCAAAAAAGGGAAGTCGCAACAAACTAAGAAGAAAAGTTGCGCTGATGGATAGCACTGGAGTCTAGACATGGCCCAAGCTCGATTTCGCGCGTGCACGAATATCGGAATCCAGTCCGTGCAGGTGCCAAGCAAGGACCAACCGCCATTGGATCCATGGTTGGACCTAGGGACCTTCCTCCGTATCTCAATAATCTGGGGCAAACTCTGTCTAATTTTACTTGGGCTTACAGCTCTTTGAAGAAGTAATGGCACAACCCCTATTTTTAGAAGAAAGAGCAATTTGAACCCTACCGGGTGTTTAGCTCATTACTCCCTCGTTTCTGAACCAATTTACATAATTCTAGATGGGTCAGAGAGCGGGGAAGGGGGGCTTTCAATTGCTATGGGTCTTGCCCTTTAATTCAAAGTTTTTGGCTGTGCCAAAAATCGGCCTTGGTGGTGCCAATCCCACATTGGAAACCCCAATGCTTGCTCATTTCCCATTCGATTTGGATAAAACTGAGTTCATATTGAAGGGGAAGCCTAGCCTAGATTTCATGAACAAGACACAATGCTTTTGTGCCAAGACAACCGAGTTTCCCACGCCTTTCGGAATTCTCCTTTGAACAGGATATAGCACAAGTGCGGTCCAAATCTCACAAAATCTGCACTATCTAGGACAATTGACTCCATTTATAGATTTCATCATGACTGGAATTAAGAAAATTGAATGATAAACCATGGAGATATTCGATTAACAAGTTGTGGTTGAATCGAAAGGTACAAATTTGAGGCTCACCGGCTTGGGAGAGTTAGGACTGGAAATGGATATGGGTAGAAGGCCCCGCTTCCTAGCTCTCCAACCCACCCAGAATCATGTCAATCCGTTCAAAAATGAAGGAGTAATGAGCTAAAAACCCGGTAGGGTTCAAATTGCTCTTTCTTCTAAAAATAGGGGGTGTGCCATTACTTCTTCAAAGAGCTGTAAACTCCTTCGGATTCTACTTGGAATGCGGATCTCTCATGATCACCTACATCATTATGTGTTACCCGGACTCCGGCGCTAAAATTTGAGAAAAGGGGTCTCATCTACCCGCTACCTAATCCTCTTCGAACCCTAAATGAATGGATTCAAGACCGAAAAAACGTCCAACGTACGATCCAGGCCTGAATCGAACGAGCCTCCCCGCGGGGAAACTCGACGCTATAGTCGATGATTATTGGATGATGTGTCGATTACTCTCGTCCGTCTCAATACTGGGTTCGCAGGGCGCAGAAGCCCAGGACTGCTTTCCCAGACACGAGTCTAGGGTGTTTCGCTCAGACTGCACGTACCACACCTCTGTATGTATGCCTGGTTAGCAAGCACCTTCAACCTGTACTCTCTGCACGAACATAAAGGTCAGTTCAAATCCGATTGGGTCAGTTCAAACCCGATTCCTCCGTCTCAATGCGCCTCCTCATGGAGGGTCGGCCAACGAGGATAATCCGCGGATTTGAACGGCCGAGCTTATCATTTTCCCCTGTTCACTCAGAAGGCGGCAAAGAGGTCCCTCGAATGCGAAGTGTGGAGCATGCATTTATTACCTCCTGGGAAGTCGGCGAACGAGGATAATCCGTGGATTCGAACTTGGTTGACGGCTTCTCGGCGGGGTTTATCATTTCCCCCTGTTCACTCAGAAGGCCAAGTAGCGGCCTCGAACGCCAAGTGTAGACCATAGTCGAACGTGCATTAATTACAAGGATTCGTCGCCGCCCCTCCTAGGAAGTCAGCGAACAAGGATAATCCGCGGATTCGAACTTGGTTGACGGCTTCTCGGCGGGGTTTATCATTTCCCCCTGTTCACTTAGAAGGCCAAGTAGCGCCTCGAACGCGAAGTGTGGAACATGCATTCAGTACAAGGATTCCCCGCCATCCGCGGATGGGAAATCGACGCCTTCTCTTCGGTCTCGGATCTGAACCACACAATCTCCACCGGCGACCCTTTGCCTGTATAAAAGAGCTCACAAGAATCCATACCTCCAGTCAATCCGTATCCGACTTCACCAACCATGCAGCTTACCGCATTTACTACTCTCGCCGTCTTGGTGTTCGCCACCTTAGCCAACGCCCTCCACGTGGAGCTTCCAGCCCAGGGCAGCCAAATCGAAGGAGGTGCCGCCGCCGCCTACCCCGTTTGTCCCTCTCGCCTTATGGTCACAATAGTAACTGATTTCGACTACACAGGAGAACCCGCTCATGGATCGGGCGAGCGAGGGCGCCGCTGATCGCAACGACAGGTGCCTCGGGCTTGGTGACCGCTGTTACCCTGGGGCAGAAGAGCTGTGCTGCGAAGGCCTCAGGTGCAGACCGGCCGAACATGAGGTGAAATTCTTTTTGAAGCGGTAAAGCATCCTACTGACGATGCCTGTGTCAAGCACCTGTGCTTCCCGGAATAACTCTGCTATATCTGGAAGCTCTGTGAGTTGATGAACCCTCATACTCGCGGCCTTTCCTGAACTTTTGTTGGTCCCAGCCAACGAGTCCATAAAACATCCACAACATGCCAGAAGGAAGAGAAAAGTTGAAAATTTGTTTGAGTGCCTGTCTGTAATCATTGTCTTTACGTCCAAATAAAACCGATCCGCCGTGTTGATCAACCAAAGTGCCCTACTGAGGGCATTTCCTTCGAGGCATGGAAAATGCATGCCTCAGGCTGGTGGCCTTTATAGCGTACAATAGAGGCATCAACTCGTATTGTGTCGTGGGCAAACAGAACTTCTCCGGCCGGGATGGTGTCATCCGGTCGTGTCCGAGAAGTAAAGGCCCGGGTATGCATATGGTAAGCGCCAGATATCTTTTGTCTAAGATACCCACACGGAACACAGTTTAGCGGACACCCGTCCGACTGCCACGGGAGACAGCTGAAAATTTTCTTTCTGTTTGGATGCGCCACAGGTTTTCCAGGTTATGACGCGAAGACAGAAAAGGTGTTGTGTGTGATTGGTGGGAAACGGTGTCGACGAGCCAGTCGGATCACAGGTCCATCTGGTTGATAGGCGGCTCAGAGTCGATCATGAGGCCGGGGTTGGCAAGTTGCTGCTCGGAATTGGCTCGGAAAGTCACTCGCTAAATCGTTGACTGAACATTGAACACACCGACGGCATGATGATTGAAGGCGAGATCCTTAGCGCCCCCGAAATTGGATAATACCAGGTTTGGTCTTAGCAGCACTGCACCTTCAATCAATTTAAATCAATTTTCAACCTTGGGTCATGTGAGAAACCCCTCGCTTCCGGTTCATCGGAGACATGATTCTTTCTACATTCTTCTTATTGCTGATCTCCATTTTCCACATGTTGATCTTCATTTTCCACATGCACAAATTTCCCATTCCCTTATTTACTGTCAGTTCCTATTGTTCCGACCCATGTGCTCTATTGTTCATGTTTCAAATTACCGACTTGTATAAATAACGCCCATGTTTCTGTAGCTCTCTGTAGATCAACTCTGTCAGTAGTTGAGAATCTACTTCTGTTCCTCTTGGAATTCTCCCCTTGCTCATCATTCGACTCACCACTCGGTGCCAGAATACATTCTCCCAGTCTTCCCCTGGATTCCAGATTCAGGTTCTCACAGTTCAACTCCGGCCTTCGAATAAACACCGTCATACGATCACTGGATCCTCCTCATCATGACCTTGGTTGTCCCCAACGACATTCTCGACGGCATCTTACAATGCATGCCCACATTCCAAAGTCTGTTTGCGGCCATCAGAGTCTCAAAGACCTTGTATGCGGTCTTCCAGACGCGCCCGAAATCAATCATGCGCGCGGTGGCAGAGAACATGGTCGGGCCAGCTCTCCCCGACGCCGTGCGCGTCCTGCGATATTCCGCCGACAGCACGACAACGGGGAGCCAAGAAGAGCTCGATCAGCTGACTAACAAGGAATATCGCCGCTTCTCGACAAATGCAGCAGTTGTCAAAGGTCTCGAGGTCGCGTTCAGTTTCAAGTAAGTCGTTGGAATCGTGATCAAGAAGACTCGATATTGATATGACCCAGGTATAGGGACCCGTTTTCTAAAGGGAGTCAACTCACTTGGACCGAGTCGTTGCGCTTTGCGCGTGCCGTGTATCGAATTATGCTCTACTGCGAGGTATTTCATATATCTGACGACGAAGACGTATTCTGGGAGCTACAAGAAGAAGAAGATCGATACGATGAAGTCATTACACAGAGGGTCGCGATGTTCAAGAAATACCCGACGACAGAATTGCTCGAGCTTGACGCTGTGCTGATGTTCTTCCGCAAAATCGCAATTGAGTTTGGTGGGGACTTTCCTACTGAGAAATACCGCGGTATTCCTTCTTTGTTTTCCGATTACGCTGGATTCTCACGTCTGTATTTTTTTGCAGAACACCCTTTTGCAGAGAACAATGACACATTAATTTCGACCGGGCCCGCCGCAGTGCTAGATGCTTGGGAGTCCAAACGTAGGGATAGCATGATAATGGCACTGGAAAATGCACTCTGGATGTCTGGGAACTATGCCCGGCTTTCGGACTTCTTCACGCGGCCACTAAAGCAAATCTGGAAGGATCGCGACGTTTCGCCGCCCTCAAGCAACGCTAAACGTCTTTTTGATGAAGCCCCATACCAGTCACCTCCCTGTACGACACCTCCTGCTTCTTTTTGTCCGTGTTTTTACCCTACCAGGTGATCGGTGTGGACTTGATAACCGCTATAAACTGCGCTGCGAACAAGGTGCGTGTTATCTCACCTACTCAACGTCAACGTGATATATTCATCTTAGACTGGGCCGGCCTACACCTCAATATCTTCAACCTCTTCCCCGACTTCTTCCCTGGCAAGCATTTCCAAAACCTTCCCGAAATGGAGCTGTTCCAAGAAACCGTATCACGGCTGGATAAACACAAGTTGATTTCGGAAATCTTCGCGGTGAAAACCGTGTCGTTCAAAAAATGGATGCCGTCGCACGCCTTGTGCGATGCTTGCCTGCTGAAATTCCTGACGTGCCATCGCCACCTATGGTTGCCTGAGCTCAAGGCGAAAGGTGCGTTGCATCTCTCAATTGTTTCGTGTTTGGAGGGCTAATTCTGACTGCAGTCGGCGACGTACCGAAAGCAGATGCCTACTAATGCTACGTATAGACGGAACACACTTTGATCAAAGACGTATGTCCCATATCCTCGTAGCGTGCTGGCAATTTACTGTTTTCTTTCAGCATCTATGCGCGCCGAAGCCATCGTAATTCGTGGCTCCCCAATTTCCTTTCTCACTTCGTCCATACTTTGAACATGGACCTTTGTGCTCCGAGTCCAACACCACCTCCGTAAATTTCACTCAAAAGGTCCATCTTAACAGCATTGAACGCCCATCGCTGTGATCGGCGCGTCTCAACTTCCACGGGAAATAAAAAGAAAGTTACACTGATCGATGGCAAGCCGTAGTGGATTTTTCGCGTGATATCAGATTCAAGACCCACTCGACATCTGGGAATGGATGAAAACTCTGCATGGTACTGAAAATAGAGGTATTTCGAACTAACTATGAAGCAAATCGAACTACGGGAAATATCGTAACGAGTTTTGGTGGAGGTATGCTGAATTGAAGGTGAAATCTGTACAAACGATCGTCTCTGGATCTGTGGTCGCAGAAGGTATCAGAAACTATGAACCTCTGACTGTCGAAGAAATGTCTGCCTATCTGGATGTCAGTAAAAACTGTTCTGGTCACGTGTCCCAATGTGGATCCGCATCCCTCGTCCCGCCAGCGCGCGAAGAGGGAGGACATTCATAAGTGGAAGACGCGCATTGGGAGCGGCGGAAGGGTACTCAAATGTTGCCCAAATTAGACTGAATGATTCAAGTCTGGCGTGTGCCGCGTCCGTCACATCGCATCTAGAGCCGAGGGCGTCCAGCAGCTCGTCGTCGACCTGGTCCGACCTGCACTCCGAGAACACGAAGGACTGGAGCTTCGGCAGGAAATCCGGCGAAGTACGGCGGTCCAAAGCGCGGATGATATCTGTCTTGAACGGCGGGCTCAAGCTCAGGGGGCGAATGAGCTCCAATGTCGTCAGCTGCGTGAGTGGCTGGAGCCACTGCACTGGAACCGTGGGCGACATGCCGACCTCAAAGGTTCGCAAAGTACCGGATATGCGGGACAGAAACGGGACGACGTCGTCATCCATTGGGTCTGCCATATATCTGGAGAAACGACCTCCCAACTTGAGTTTCTGCAAACAGGGAAGAGTGAGGAGCGGCAAAATGTCCCCTTCGTCGTGGGCGAAAATGGCGAGGGAAAGGAGGGAGGAGTGGATCACGGGTGTTTCTTCCGACAGAGATTGCTCTCCCTCTTCGGCCGAGCCTCCCCGGTGGAATTCGTGGAGCGAGGTGGCCCAGCGCAGTGCATCCAGGCATTCAGAAAGGGGCACCCCCGCGAGAGTCATGTTTGTCAGTTGCGCCCAGGGCATGCTCACCATGGAAGGTAGCACACGCTCGAGGCAAACTTGCCGAAGGGCAGGAGCACCTTGAATGCTGAAGAATTGGATGGTATGACCTGCATCCTCCTCGTCGGAGTGGGCGAGACAGTAAAGCTCGAGTTTGCGAAGGATCGGGAACGATTGGACGGCAGCGAAGTTGGTCAGAGTTTCTAAGTCGGCCATCACATTTAGGGACTGCAATCGCGATGCGTGCCGATGGATGACCGACTCAAGGGCATCCGAGTAAAGACGAAGACTGTCGACGATGTGGAGTGATAAGGGACGGGCACCGGCGCGGCTGAACCACGTCTCGATAAAGGTTTCCGTTTGTGGATGAACACCAAACTCGATCTCGTTCATGCTGTCCCACAGTGCGGGGGTAGAAAAAGCTAATGCCCTCCAATGGCGGCAGATTCGAGTAAGGAGTAGAGGTGCGGTGGCAGGAAGCAGGAGAACGTCGGGGTCGATGCACCACTTGAATATTTCGGCGGTGATTTCGAGGGGGAGCGTCAGAACAGGATAGGTGACGAGATCGAGTTCAGAGAGGAGAGTGAATCGTTGTTCTTTCAGCTCCTGGAGAATGGATTCATGGTGTAGGATATTGGCATCCAGGTCGGATAGACGCTGACGAAGTAGTACGTGAGGTGGCGGCATCGAAAGAAACACGCATCTGCTTGGCTTCGCTTGGCCACTCCTTCGGATGCAAGCTCGGCCAAAGACTCCTCGGCGCCTCGGCAGTCAACAGTGCCGAAGTTCAACGGAGACTGAATGGGGACGGCGTAAAAGTTCCACCAGACCTCAGAACAAATACGAAAAGCGAATACACTACTTTTGGTAACAATTTTACATTAACAATTTGTTGGGCTGAATTTGTTGGGCTGAATTTAATTGCGGCGAACGAAGGACCAGTGAAGGTAAGTATTCTGCGTCAAAATCGAACAAGTAAACCATGGATAATAGAGAACACTGCGAGATCACCTCAGCCAACGACAGGCGGCGCAGGGAGTCAATGAAGGGCGATGATAATGAATGCAGAGATGCGAAAAACGACTACATTTGAACATTACGAATCATAGATTTTCAGTGTACTTTCGGCTGTAAAGTATGTTACATTAACCATTTGCTGGGTTGAATTGCGGCGAACAAAGGAGCCAGGTCTGTATTCTGCTCCAAAATCGAATAAGTACACCGCAAACAATGAATATCGCCACAACACCTCAGTTAAGCCCGAACCAAATATCCAAATTATCCCACAGCCTCTCGCGTTTATTCGTCCACATCTCGCGCCGCAGATTGAGGCACGCCTCGCAGTACGCCTCGCCCTCCCAGTTCGCCTCGATCAGCGCCTGGAGTCCGCACAAGGGATCGTAGAGAAAGTCGTCCGCGATCCCCGACTCGCGCACGAGCTTGTGGTGCGTCTTGCCGGACTGGAGCGGGTCGGTCGTCGTGCACTTCACCGCGGCAGCCGGAGGCGGCGCGGGGACGGGAGGCGCCGCTGCTGCTTGATCGGCAACGGGAGGTGCTATTGCTGTTGCGCGCGCGGAAGCACAGTTCATCAAATCGGGCGAGTAAGGCGACGTGATCTGCATCCACTCCACCGTGAGCTGCTCCCGCGCGCGAACCAGCGCACGAAAGTCCGCCGCCGTCACGCCCTCCTCTTTATCGGTCTGCCCATATCCCGCGAGGCGCACGAGCTCGTACATTGCGCGCTTGAGGATGGTTGGGACACCACATGTGCGCGCGAGGGTGACGGTTTCGGTCGCGTGGGGCGTGCTCACGGGTGAGAGGTCTTCGAGCGCCGGAGACCACTCGTCTTCGAGGTTGCGGATCGCCCAGTCGCGGAAGTCGTTGAAGGAGAGGAGGGTGGCGACGCGGAGGATGGAGGCCGTACGGGTGAAGGAAGGGTCTTTGTGCACGTATAAGCTGTTTGTGAACAAGGGATGAGGGACGAGTTTAAACACGAGAGACAGAGAAAACTCACATGGCCTTGTCAAACGCATCGAGGAGCCGTGTGAAGTCTTTCGCAGTGAGGCTCGGGATGGCGAGAATATACATCGGCGTGCTGTCGTCTTCCGCCAACTCTACGGACTTTTGATGGTCCACCGTCTGACCGTCGAAGAGACCGGAAAACCATGGGCTATGCTTCGCGAGGTGGCTTTGGTGCAGCTTGAACTTGGTGTCCTGGATCTGGATGACGATGCTCCCATCCAGCGCCCAATGGACGTCGTGTTTGTGCGCGGGAGTTAGTGTCCTAGAGCGCTTTGGGGAAGGACTCTCGAGGCTCGAAGGTGGAAGTGAAGAAAGTTTGCGCTTTGGGTGCGCCGTGGAAGCGCTCGAGGCGGACAGGGATGGAGACCTTGTACCCGTCTGAATTTTAGGCGGCTTGGGAGGCGAGGATCCCGATAGATCTATGACAGAATGGGTGGGAGATGGAGTCGCAGCTTCGCGCGCCGGATTGATATTCGAGATAGGTTCGGATTTTACTAGGGGACTGCCCGAAGAACGAGGCGTCTACAGAACAACGACGCTGTCGTCAGACGACAAAAAGCTGCTTGAAGGTATTCGCCACTTACCCGTTCCTGGCTCTTTTTGTTCTGTGAGTTATAATCGGGACGCGTCTCAGCGATTAGGCTTTGCAGTGTCGGCAAATCCTCGTCGTCGTCGTCGTCATCCGATAAGGGCCGCAGATCCTCTACGAATCGCTCGCGGACGGGTTCCAGCGGGGGCGACAATTGAGGAAATGCCGTGCTGAAAGGCTCCTCTATATTTTCTGGGCGCGACGGAGATGTAGCAGGCGCCGCTGTGGCGTTGCCGGCATTAGGATCTAATTCTGCGTTGTTGGACGTCGGTAGAGTGGCAGCAGGGACCTCGGCAGCGGCCTGAGGAGTAGGAGGACGTGCGATGTCTGCAGGATTCGGGGATACTGCAGCACTCTCCGCAGATGGAGCCGGGCCACTAGATGACCACTGAGGCTGGGACCCGTCTTCGGTGGGCTCAATTTTCGCCATAATACAAGGTATCAGTGAGTCCGCAACTTCGTCCTGGGATCCAGATATCGATATGGCCGACATTGTCGAAACAGCGAGCTGGCGTGGCTGCCGCAAACGGAGGAAGTCGTTGAAAGAGAAAAGACGCGACATGTAACGGTCGCGTGATACGTGACGTTGATTGATTGATGCGCTCGGACCACCTCGCCATCTGCTTGCATTATTCGCAATTATATTTACACGAAGAGGAGGACGGCTCCGAGAAGGTATAACACAAACGGAACGCAAGGGATGTTAGCTGACGCAACGCTGACATTTGAATCTCCTCCGTCTCCTGCTTTCGCCGATGCGGTGACACTGCTGCCGCTCGCCGACGACTCGGGTTGCGTGATACTGCATGAATGTGAGCCTTGACAAAGATGATGTTATGGAGACCACTTACGCGAGATTCTGAATTTCCAGCGTCCATGGATCCCCCGAGTCCCGCCGGGCGTTCTCAACCGGACCGAATATACTGATTTCGAGAAAATGCTCTCCAGTGGCCGAGAGGTCGGTTCTGCTCCAGCCAAACGTGCAGTTACTGGGCGTCGGCGGCGAGTCCACGTTTAACCCGTAGTTCGTATCCTCCCCATCAATCGTCACCATATATTGCGCATTGCTTGACGCGACGCTCAAGTAGATGCATGTTCCTGCTCAAGTCGTAAGTATACCCTCGCAAAAATCCAATGAGGACGACACTGACCTGTGAAGGTGTACGCCATACTTTGATCGCTAGTGCTTGTAGTGTTGCCTGTAACCGCTTTCGCCTTGGTGCCGGGAGTGCAGGATGAGGAAACCACGAGCCACTCGCCCGTCCAAGTGATTTCGGTACTGGATGATACATCTATCACGACGTTCTGCGAGCCAAATGGTGCGCTCGGGACCGTCGTTCCGGCCGAATCCGCGGCTGTAGTTGCAGAGGTACCTTGGTACGGTAAGAATTACACTTAGTGAGGCGACAAGGGAGGGTTATACCGGTGGTATGAATTGCGGTGGTCCCGGCAGTGGTCGTCGTCGTCTTGTG
Source organism: Mycena metata (assembly GCA_029378385.1). Lineage (NCBI taxonomy): Eukaryota > Fungi > Basidiomycota > Agaricomycetes > Agaricales > Mycenaceae > Mycena > Mycena metata. Next base: position 130,972 of record JARKIB010000225.1, read on the forward strand.
CGTGGTTGTGGTCATGGTCGGAGGCGAGCCACCGCCACCACCGCCGCCGCTGGAGCTGCATGCTGGGTTACCATTCGCGTCGCGATCTTCGAGAACGATTTATTTATAAGTTGAGCTTGATTCTCTGAAGAAAATGCTCACAGCATGTTTCTCCAGGGACTTGAACGAACGGTGAGGAATGTGGCGCGGTAAGTAGCAATTTAACATACGGCAGCAAAAACTCTCGGTGGCGCAAGGCACATAACCCGAGATATCGCACTGATCTGAGGTCCCAGAACAGACCTGTTCGTCGTGAGCATCCTTTATATGTCTTAGTACGCAGAACGTCGAACTCACCTGGCCATTAAGACAACAGCCTTGTAAACCATCGACGACATCGCAGTATGAGCTGAGCCAAAAATTTAGACGAAGGATCTTTGACCATCGGAAGACTTACTTCGCACCACAACAGCCTCCGCCTGGGCAGTCGTCAGCTTTGCAATATACCATAGAGACCGCGCGACTCACCACAACAGCTATCCCCGGGGTCGCAGTCTGAAGCCAAGGTTTCATCGCCCTCAGCACCATTGGAGTGAAATAAGAAGAAGAACAAGAAAACGTACATCCCTTGGTGCAGCACGTGACACCGGCAGGGTAACAACTCCCATCCCCGCACAGACCATAACCTGATGGGCAAGTCCGCGTGGCGAGCAATCCCTCGATCACCGTGCGCGTCTCGCGCTCTCCATTAGTTCCTAGGAGATTCATGGTCTGCGGTGTGAGCTTCGGGAGAAGTGACCCAGGACGCGTCTCCGCTGAGGTTGTGGCCACCGAGAACGCCAAGCCAGCAAGAAGAGGTACTGGGCAGGGGAAAGAGAGCATGGGAAAGGGTAGGGGTGGGATCAAAATACACGGCGTGTTGCGTTAGCTTGTTTCAACCGGCGTGGTTGGGGGGGGGAGGTTATGTTATACTCGTCAGGTCCACGACATGAACAACGGACGGGTGTGTTGGGTTTTTATTATTACTTTAACTGCGCTTCCGATGATAAAAATCTGGGTGTTGCTTTTTGTCAAGCAGGGGTAGGCGCAGGATGTGAACGAGGCGGAGATGAAACTGTTAGGATGGACTAGTACTTTTTGAGTTAAATGAAATTTATACCAGGAACCCGAGGTAATGCAGTCTGTGACAATCTGGAAGAAAGTTCAGCAACCCAACGAAACGAAAGGGCAAATATTACGTACAGAGGCCAGATTTAACGGTCCGAAAGGACTTTTTGAAGCCCTGGGGAGGTTGAATGAGTAAGTCAATGAGATAAAAAGGCAAAACTGAAGTACAGTTACGCTTCACTGTCCGTGCGCGTTCGACGATGTTGGTGGTCAATGTCAACTAGCGAGCCGGGTTGAGTTGTGTCGGCAAAAGTCAAAGTCGGCGTCGAGGTCGAGGTCGAAGGAGCGGCATAGCGTAGGCGGTATAGTCGAAATGGCTGAGTCGAATCATCAAGAGTAGTTCCCTTGGATCGGGATGCTTAGGTCCTTGCAACATCCTCTGGATCAAGCTGGATATTCACAACTAGAATTGAAAAGTGCCGCTATCTATGATTGGAACTAGCATGCTAATTTTGTCTTTCGGGCGCCGGTGCGCACAGATGCTGAAAGTAAACGGTAAGTTGCCCAGCACGCTACGAAAATTGAAACACAGAACATACATTTTTAGTCAAAGCGTGCAGAGTAACTTCCGCCTGGACGTCGGACCAGTAACCGTCTGAACAGTCCTCCGGTACGTCGCCGTCTGCAGTCAAATTAGCCGTCCAGACACGAAGCAATCGAGACGACACATGTGATGCACCCACCCTTCGACTTGAGCTCAAGCAGCCATAGGTGGAGATGGGCCGTCAGAAATTTAAGAAGGCAAGCATCGCACAAGGCGTCCGACGACATCCAGTCTCTGTACTCCGCAGTTTTAAGCGCGTAAATTTCCGAGATTAACTTGTGTTTATCGGCCCAAGATTTGCTTTCTTCGAACAGCTCCATCTCTGTGGAGTTTTGGGAGAGGTTCCCTGGGAAGAGGCCGCGGATGTTGAGGCGTAGGCCAGCCCAGTCTGAGATGAATACATCGGTTTGAGATGAGCAGGTGAAGAGCACCACGCACCGTGTTCACAGCGCAGTTTATTGCTGCTCGTCAGTCCACATTGGTCACCTAGTGGGATAAGAACATGGCCAAAAAGGACGAGGTGTCGTACAAGGAGGTGACTGGTACGCGGCTTCATCCAAAAGACTTTTGGCGTTGCCTGAGGGTGGCGAAACTTCGCGATCGCCCCAGATTTGCTGTAGTGGCCCTGCGAAGAAGTCTGAAAGTAGGGCATATGGCCTAGACATCCAGACTGCATATCCCAGGGTCTCTACTATGCTATTCCCATCTTCGTGCTCCCAAGCATGTAACACTGCGGCGGGCCCGGTCGAAATTAATGCGTCAGTGTCTTCTAGAAGAAAAAAAAAACAGATGTGAGAATGCAGCGTAATCGGAAGACGAAAAACGAATACGGGGGAATACATCCTCATCCTCAATAAAGTCCCCACCAAACTCAATCGCGATTCTGCGGAGGAACACCAGGACAGTATCAAGCTCGAACAATTCTGTCATCGGGTATTTGTTGAGCATTGCGACCCTCTGTGTAATGACTTCATCGTATCGGCTTCCTTGCACTAGTAGATCCCGGAATTCGTCTTCGTCGTCAGATATATGAAATACCTCGCAGTAGAGCATAATTCGATACACGGCACGCGCAAAGCGCCACGACTCAGTCCAATTAAGTTGACTCGCTGTCGAAAGCGGGTCTCTATATCTGGATAATATTGATATCAAGTCTCAATCTGTACATGCCGATCGAGCAACTTACTTGAGACTAAACGCGACCTCCAGGCGTCTGACAACCGCTGCATTTTCCACGAGGCGGCAATATTCTTGTTTCGTCAGCTGGTCGACCTCTTTTCTTTTCGCGCTGACGGAATATCGCAGGGCACGCACAGCGTCGGGGAGAGCTGGCCCGGCCACATTTTCTGCCACCGCGCGCAGTATTGATCTCGAGTGCGTCTGGAAGACCGCGTACCAGGTCTTTGAGATTCTGAGGGCCGCAGATAGACTTTTGAATGTGGGCATGGCATTGGAGTATGCGGTCAAGAATGTTGTTTGGGAGAACCGGGGTCATGGTAAGAAGCAGGGGCAATCAGTGGCTGTTCAAGGACCATCAATAATGATGGCGGCGTTTATTTGAAGGCCGGGATAGAACCGAGGTTGAAGACGCATTGCGGGGATCGGGACTGTCGGATCTTTGAGCAATGGTGGATCGACGTTTCCAGTGTTGAAAGAGGCGTCCCATGGTGTTCATAATCCGAAGTGATGCGTCTGTCATTCTTTCTTTGGTGTATCAATCCGAGGATACCGTGTTTTACTTTGGGCGAAATTCTTCGTCATTGGGGCAGTCGGAGGAGAAATAATACAATAGTCGCCGGAAACAAAGTCAATCTCCAGATTCTCCACCGCGATACTTTGAACTGAGTACTGCCAAAGCGCGATCAAAGGTCCAAAGCGCGACGCTTGGCCGTCGTGCCCTTATATAGACCTGGCTAGATGCAGCGAGCTCCTCGACCTCTCACTTTGTTTCGCCAGGTAAGCTCCCTCGATTCTGTGATTATTCCCCACTCTCCATCATTTCATCAAGCGATTGCATCAAGAACCAGTTTCCTGGATCTCCCCATTACCGTCCTTATCCGATGTTTTACCGCACGCAAAAGCTTCGCGCGTCTCTCGCGGAGCTCGAAGTCTCCATAGCTCGACAAAGGACTCTCCTGCGGGATGGAGCAACAGCGACAGCTTCTTCAGAATACACTGGACGACCTCGTCTTTCCTATCCTTCGCCTTCCCCTCGAAATCACCGCCGAGATCTTTTTGCATTGCGTCTCCGATACCGCGGCCGCGAGCTCCGATCCATCCATCGCTCTCCTCCTTTTCCTGCGCGTTTGCAGGATATGGCGAGCGATTGCCCTTTCAATCCCTGCGTTGTGGGCTAATCTCTATCTCGATTTCGATCACTTCTCGCGATCCATCTTCACGGCGGATTATGTCGACCAATTCATCGAATCTCACTTCATTCGCGCCTGCGCGCGGCCATTGGCTCTCTCTATCCGAGGGTGGATTGTCGACGAGTCGATCTTCCGATTCGCCCATTCGCCGTTACGCCCACCGTTTCCAGTCGCTGGAGGTGTCGGTGGAAATACATGATTTTACCTTCTATGCTGAATCGTTTCCATCGCTCGAAAAAATCACCATCGGGTTTCCAGACGACGGAGCGCCGGCACTCAGCGTGTGGAACCGCATCGCTATGTTCACCGGCGCCCCACGTCTCCGCGAAGCTCACCTTGTTGACGGCGCCAACCTCTCCGTCGTTTCCTTACCCTGGCACCAGCTCACAACATTCACCGGCCAATGTTTCGAGGCAGACGAATGCCTAGACCTTCTCCGCCTAGCTCCATCGTTGGTGGAATGCACGCTCTCTGTGGCCGCTGACAGTGCGCCGAGTACTACCAGCCCAGTTGTGCATCGCAGGATGCAAATATTCCGGCTGGTTTGTGAAAACGACGAGGCCAGCAATAACGGGAATATTTTGGCCAGAATCCGACTTCCGACTCTACACAGCCTCTACCTTGTCCATATCGCAGGTCTGCAGCAAGTAGGCCACCAGGCTTTCACGACCTTCCTATCCCACGCCTCCTCCTCGCTTCGAAAAATCTCATTCAGCTGTAGCGAGACGGCTCGATTTCCCATAGATTGGTTTGACATGATGCGTCGACTAACAGATATAGAGTTCATCAACCCAGAGGTGCGGTTCATGGGGAAGTTTATTCGACGACTCGACCGCTGTAACCCCACTGCCCCACCACCATTTCCCCCCTATCTGAAGAATCTCACATTCCGCGCCTACTCGCACCCCATCCACCAGGACCTGATCCGGTTGCTGTCCTCTCAACTCACCGCGGCCCACGGCCCCGTGCGCTTGGAATCCGTGCGATTCAAGTGGGCCAAGGGGAATTCCTGGAAACTGGATGAAAATATCACGGCGCCTTTGGAGCGTCACATCGCGCGGGGAGTTGATATTTACATGGGTCCGCCGCACCGGAATGAGCTATTCCAGTAGGTTGCTTTCAATATTGTGTACCCCGTTCCATTTGTTATGCTGCAGTGCTATCCTACGCGCCAACGGCCGGTGATGAAAGAGATTTCACCGCGTTAATTTATAACAATATTCGAAGTGAAACTCCCCGCGCCGAGGACTAATCTGATTCTTACTTTCTATGCTTGTAATCAGTTGTGTTTGACTTGCCATTATGGCCAGTCCGGGATGAGTCGAGCATCACTTCACAGACACTCGAGAAGGCCCTTTTGAAATTCCACCACTTCGTCCACTGGCGTTCGTGATCTTGATTCAGGACTTGATATTGCCTTCATGAATATCCCTCCAAATAGGCGTTGCGCAACGTCTCGGGCGGTAAGTCTGCAATGCCTGAGGGTTACGATGAGCTGATGTATTTGTTGCACACCTTGAGCCAGTATATTACAAGGTGGACGATTGGACATCGGATCTCCCTCTCCAGATCTCGACACAAAGTACCTGAACGTTTACAATAATTAAGACTGAATTATTCAGGCGTAGTTGCAACGCACCACGTAACAGGAGTGGTTTTCTCAGGGTTAGACGATGGATTATCCGGTCTGCACGCCACCCTTCAATACCGAACCGACAAGGTTTATGCGATGTTCCAGACCATCCGTGTAAAATATGTAACGTTGGAAGAACCACTGAAGTTAATACCAATCATGTAACCGAAGCCCGGCTTTCCAAGCCCTCCATAAATGAAACCGGGATGATTCCATTGCGAGGTACTCCGCCTTCGTTCAACCTCGTCACTTCCCACACACTCAACTTGCGCACATCCACAAACCCCTTCCGCGCCTCCACACGCCAGACCTTGATGGATCCTCCGGCGGGTGTGGACGATGCACAGTACTGCCGGAGACTGTGAAGGACTCGCGCGCCCCAGTCGATCTGGTCCTGCGCAGCGTTCAAGGTCTCTACCCTGACCGTGGCACAGCTGCGCACGACGCCTGCAGAGTCTGGGAAGCCGACGAATATTTCGGGAGTGCCAAGGAGGCGGGATTGAAGTATCCATCTCGGAAGGTTCGGGATGATGGATTTGCGTATTGCGGGAGGGACTCTAAACATCTTGAGCCAGAAAGAAGGAAAGAATGGTTCAGTTACCGACCTCTGTCCGTCTCCTTTCCTCGTTTTAAGCTCTACGTAGTGTTCGGGACCGGGGGCTTCGGAGTACCCGGCTGTGGTGCAATGTGAGTACAGGCGGCATGCGAAAGGAATTAAACCACACGTTTAACACAGTCCACCTCCCCGACGAGTAGAATTTTGAGGGAGCCCAAGGTGCGGGTGATAGCAGCATTCCACAAGGTGTGTAGATTCACGTTATCCGTCTCGGGGTGGTTTGAGGTTGAGCAGATCGTTTCGAACTTGTGCCTGTAAGGCAATAATACTTGGAGAGAGCATATAATTCGAGAAAAAACATACCCCATGTACATCCCAACACTGTCCGGGCTTAGCAACGCGGGTGGTCAGAACTTTCAAGAAAGCGGACATATGACCGAGACTTACTGGTAGGAAACTCGAGGACAATCCTCCTCCAGATACAAGACCCCGCGATAGTACGAAACATTCAGATCCAGCTTCTTCCCCACCATGATGCTGCGGCGCAGATTGCCTTAGTGGTTCATCGTCCGAGTTTAGAGATAGTCCTACTTGGTTAAGATCCCCCGCCAAGTCACAACCTCGGCTGCTAACAGCTCTTCGCTGTTCGCAGATGCAAGACACAGCTCAAAGACATTGTCGAGTCGTCTCACACCTTGAAAGGCCCGGTCTTCGCGCGGGAGCCGGAGGAATGTGTTCAAGCCCTCGCGCAAATCGGCGTCGACAGGATTGGGAGGGTCGAGGAGGTACCGCAGGGCAGTGGTACTGTCGACTTCGAGGCGCTCGTTGCATATCGAGAAGCAGGCCGACTGCTTGGCTGGACTAAGTAGAGCAGGTAGAGGACATTGAGGAGGGTCTGAAGTGTTGATGATACGGGTGCGTGAGGGGGCCATAGCATGGGCGAGAGGGTGGAAGGTGTGTGAGGGCTTTATATTTAAACGGGTCGTGGCGGCCTCGTGTGTTTCCATACATGTACACTTCGGCATCTTGGCCGATTCTTGTAGAGGCCTCCAGTCCCAGTCCCATGGCCAATCCACAGTACGACAAACGGAGACATGGTGGTTCCAGCACAAACACAAAACCCGGCCCGGTCCCTCCGCCTCGTCCTCACAGCCACCTCCTATAATATTAATCCGATTTCCCTAAACGGCAACTACACCCTGGCCTCTGGAGAAGCAAGATGCATGCATTTCTCGACATGGGTAAGCTACACTACATACAACCGCGGTGGGCAATAGACAAGCAAGCAAACTAAAGGTATGTACTAGGTACTTGGATAATCGACGAGTCGGGGTCGTGGCGTTATCGTACACAGGCGGGCGGCGTGAAGAAGGGGTCGTAAGTACGTGGTATGGTGGGCATGGGGAGACGTCGATACGAGATACGAGATACTAGCAAGGGGTAGACGGGGGAGGAGTATCACAGAGAGGCGTCGATCCAATCACATATTAGCCATGCTATTAAGCAGCCCCGCGCGATTCACCGCGCCCTCGCCGCTCTCGCTCTGCACGACGCTGCCGTAGTTCGAGCCCGAGCCGCCGGCGCCCGAGGCGAGCTGCCCGACGACGTCGGACTGCAGCTGCATGGGCACGAAGATGACTTTGCTGTTGCCCGATTTGGCCATGGCTTGCACTGTACACCGCGTCGTCAGTCGCCTTTCGTCAAGATGAAGGGAGGGAGGGAGGGAAAGGAGAAACGCACGAGCTTCGAGCTGCCGAATCTGCATCGCCGCCGGACTCGCAAGAATATCCGCTGCCTGCCTCATCAACCGCGCTGAATCCACCTCCGCGCGCGCAGCGATAACCTTACTCTCTCCCAACCGCTTCTGCTGCGCCGCGCTGCTCAAGCTCGCGCTGACCTCCGCGGAGAAGATGATGTCCTTGATGAGGATGCCCTCGATCGCGACGCCCCACTTGTCCGCGACGTCGCCGACGATCTCGGCGATCTCGAACGCGATGGCCTCGCGCTCGGTGACGACAGACTGCACGGCGCGCGCGCCGACGACGTGTCGGAGGGTGGTTTGCGCGCGCTCGATGAGGGCCTGCCGGAGGTCGGTGATGCCGAAGGCGGAGCGGTAGGGGTTGCAGATCTGGAAGTAGATGACGGAGTCGCTAAGGGAAAGAAATCAGCGTCAGGCGTGTGCGCGAAGGGCGAAGGGACATACATCTCGACGTTGACGTTGTCGCGGGTGCTGGAGGCGGTGGTTATGACGTGCGTGCGGGGCGAAGGCAAAAGAGGGGACCTACATGACGCTCTGCCGTCCAATGGGACTGATTTGGATTTTGACGTCCACGATGCGGAGGGACTCGGTGCAGACGTTGACCTGCACGAGACCCGGGTCGACAGACTTGTAGAACTGTCCGAATCGCGAGACGAGGCCGACGGACCCTGGGAGAGCGCGTAAGTACTCATCGAGTCGATGGGTAGCGAGACACGGATGTACCCTGCTGGACCTCGCGGAAAGGATTGGGGAAGGGACAACACGGGATCATTCCACAGATACCGACGACAGAGCCGAGACCTTGCAGGAGGGATCCATAGAGACCGTGTGTGACCTGGGAATTGTTAGCTTTGGTTCGCGAAGGATACGGCGCTGAGAGTCAGCGGGGAAGACTGGAGCGGTATCGTGCGAGCAGTATCTCGCACGCCTAGCTGCGGATCTCAAGCACCGCGCCACTAGACTGGCGTCTGACTAGAAACGGACGTGGGCGCACCCAGGCTCGACAGCAGAGCGGCCAGAAGTGACTAGGCCGCTATTCGCGTCGTCGTCCTCGATCTGCAGGCCCTGCGAAGCCTGCGGAAGCCCGACTGCTCGTCGTTCGCACAGGCTGACTGGCATCTTCTCTCCGGCTCCTGTACCCGACTCCCACAGACGCCCGGCCAGCGAGGAGGCGAATCCAAGGCATGAAAGAGTCTATAACCCACCTCCCCAGTACCGAGATCCTGAGCATACGAGGGCTAGATAATGCGTGAGAACCAGCGATATAGGAGACATTGCGAGCCGCACCTGCATCTCTGCCCTCTTCAACGGCTGTACGACGATCATATGCTTATTGGGGTCGGCCACACGCCGAGGAGCGGCCGGTGGTTCGTCCGTCACTACAAAATCCCCAATTCGTCAGAAAAGACCGCAAAAAATGCGGTAAAGGACTATAGCGGACCATTAGCAGCATGGTGGTCGACGACGTTCCCGCGGGAGCTTGAGGACCCTGAGGGCGAGGGGATGCGGTCTTTGCGGTCGATTCCGTTCTGCGACATGGTGGTGGGAGGACAGGAGTCGACGGACGTCTTATAAGCGAGCAGCACTCACGAGCTCCGCAGCCGGGTGCACAGCCACTGCCGATCCGGCACGGTTTCCCGCGAGCTCCAATTCCGTCCCTTGTTTTTCGCCCTTTCGCACAGGATCCACCATATGCACTCCCGCAATATCTGACCCGCTCAACGCCGTTTTACTTCGAATCTGGCCGCCACCAAACAATTCTTGGGCTTTTTTCTGATCGAAATTGCTTGGAAATTGCCCGAATCGGCGAGACAGCTGTTAAGTATACAGCTTTGTTGGACATCGGTTCGCTCTGTTGGTAGAGCCTCCTAACAAGCGACGTATGTTTCACTCAAGTTTCACCTGGTACCATTCAAAGTGCACTCCCGAAATTTCCCGACGTTCTCTGCGGTATTTTGGCCTGACAGCTTTGGGGCCACACGACTTGCTGCGCGCCGGTAACGATCTGCCCACATTATCATCGCAATTTGGAGACTCGTCATCGCACTTGGAGACTCAATTCTCCACCACCGCGGTGCCTGGAAAGCGGACGTCGCTGTGGAGTTTATATGTATAAAGTGCAGTGCGCAGGAGCTTTGGCGGCAAACCAAACTTGCGGGAACGACAACTTGCCACTCAAGTAAACGGTCTCCAAAAGCGCAGCAAGATCGCATCCCTGTGCTCCGAGGTCCCGATAATTCACGAACTTGGCGTCCTTTGTGCGCTGGTCAATTGACTTGCTGCGGTCTCAGAACGCTCGCTTCCTAAGTTCCACCGCCGCCGCTGTACTCGGAAGCACCGCACAAATCGCACTCCCATCTAGACTCTCCAGCCCTGTTCTGCGGCCTCGCCATCCGAGATCTCAACCGTGACCGGGCATGAAGTAAAGTGCGTTCAACAGCTTTCAACTCCGGACACACTGTCGGCATTCAGCAAAAGGTGTGCCTGCTGCGTACGGGGTTTGTCTACTCGGTGCCTCGGATGAAGACTCCCGTGCTGATACACTCGGGAATGACATGACGCCGTGTTGTCTAAACGCCGAACAGTGAGTGTATACTCACCATCGCGGTCCTACCGCGATTCTGCGAAACGGGAGAACTGCACAAATTGGGCTCGAACAGAACTCTGTGGTCTTCATGTACACCACCCGATATTTCGACCTGTCAAAAGAGGTCTGTGCCTGATCTCTGTCGTCACTTCTACCTGGCTCCTCTATCAGTGGCAGCTACGATTGCTTTACTCGGTGGCCCGGATAAAGACTCCCGTGCCAGGACACACTGGTACACGTCGCCGAACATCAAAGCCCCTAGCGCATCTTGTCAACTTACTCGATGGCTCCGACGACTCCCTTGCGAATACGCGCCTGTGAATGTCTAGTTGCCGAACGTACTTCCCCACCATCGCGGAGGCCAGGATCAATACCGCGATTCGTTCTCGCCATTGAACGTTATGACTCGCGCTGGACGTCAGTGAACGTCACCGACTCGCACGACTGTCGCGTCGACGTCGATAACGCACGGGCTCAAAGTTCCAATGAATGAGTAGGCATCCCGAACAATCTCGATCCTACGTGGCATAAAATGGCGCACACCGTTTTTTCAACGTTAACGATGCAGAATATAAAACGGCCTCCGCAAGTGATACCCATCCTGAACAATCCTGACTCTTGGCGGGCACCCCGGACTGAATATCAATGGCTCTCAATCCGCCTGTGTGGAGACACGGCGCAGCTCGTCCCGAGTCCGACATCGGTGTTTTTTCCTCGACGGAGGGTGCCGCTGGAATTCGGCCGAGCGTGAAGCATGAAAATCACACGAGAACGCCAACGTTCTCTCCGTATTTTGGAATGCATGTCCTCTCACAACGTCGTAGGCGCGAAACGAGAAGACTCACAGCCATTTCTTCAAATTTGGGTACTTTTCGCCTACGCTTCCAGCGCTGCCTTCAACCCCGCGGCGTCGGCACCTTGGACAACCTCTTTGAAGTTGTTCAACATGAAGATCCTGCCACAAGGCAGCTGGTATGATAAGTTTGTAGCTTTGGGCGCCGTTTTAAGCACAGCAATAATAACGGCGCAAAGCCGTCAGCATTGACATCGTCTCTCTGAACCTCTTGGCAAAATATCACTAACATACCTGACATCTCTGTCGAAGACAATGCGACCACAGCCCGTCATTTCGAGGACCACGAAACTGGTGCGCCGCCCACGAAGAAGACGTAACCCTGCTCGACACGTCGCGTACCTTGGAAAATGTTGACTATGACTTCTCTCTTTGGCTATTTCAATTCATATTGCACTCTTTTTGTGAACCGCTCTTGGCAAGTGGATTGAACTGAACAACACTTGAATCCTGTTTCACATCGAGGCGCCTATTTGGTCAAACAAACGTAATATGGGTAGTGGTGCCCTCCAGCTCATGGCTTTCAGGGTGACATGTTCGGACGCCGCTCGTCGCCGGTCTTTGGTCGACCTCTCGCGGCCACTGCAACGATTGAGGCTTCCATGGATAATAAGGACACATTCAGCTCACCTGCTCCAGGGCTCACAAAACTGCCGAGCGCCTGCATCCCAACCCTGCAATAACATTATGCACCGATGTGCGGCGAGTTTCTGTTCCATCGTCCATGGACAGGTATGTGTTTTGTTCATCACGAACCTTCCCAGCGCCGAGATTGTGGGGCTATCTGGTTCATCACCTCTATGGATGTTCCGAAGGCTGCCGATAACTGCCCTCATCTTGTCAAGCGATATACCGAATGCTTCAAGGAGAAAAGCACAGGTTCTGATTTTGGGGCAAAAAACACAAGCTGCATAGAAAATGCAAAAAAGACCAGGTGATTTCGACAGGACTTCTTCACATTGTTCGGGTGACAGGGCCAGAGAGAGCCCTGGTTTGAGATGGGTGAGATGGAGAAATATCCCATCCATATAGCGGCGGTCTTCCCATAGATCTATTAAATCCACAGGAGCTGAAGGAAATTTCTGAAAATATATGAGATGCAATGGTGCTGTCAAGAAACTGAGTAGACGCACCCGGAACCAAGCGATAAGTTCCGTGATATCGTTCATGCTATATTCTAAAACAAAAACCGGGTTCATTTGGCGAATGAGGGAGAGAAGTTCTGAGGAGGGCGGGAGCAGAATAATATAGCCTATCCATCCCCTCAACTTCCTGAAAGTGTGAGTTTACCACCGGATGTCCGTCTATATACAAAATATACACACCAAGCCACGGGCCCAAATTCGTTCTCGCGTGACAGCGCCTTCAGTACGTATCTGACGACATGGTCGGTAGCACTGAGAGCACCAACATAGAAGCTCCCTGCTCTCTCTGAGCTCTGTAGGAAGTCTCCAAATGATGCATGGTGCCATCCTAGAACCGCCGTAGCTTGGTCGAAAGCTACCAGGGAATGGAGACCACGCAAGGCCAGCTCAGTATCACCTGATTCAAGTTCGAACACCTTGTCGATCTCGTTGCTGGAACATTGGTGAGGAAAGTAGGAAACAAAACATAGGATGTCGAGAAGTCGGGGATTTTTGGGGACAGAACGGAGAATCTGGGTGTATATCTGGTCAAGAGCTCCAAAGGGTGATTCAAAGTCCACGTTATCGAGATTGCCCAAAACAGCTGCCAGGCGTTTGGTTGGCCGGTAATTGTGGTCATCGACGAACTTGATAATTGTCGAAGGATAGATAAAATGGCCCGAAGACTTCCAGACAAGAGTCTCCACATCTTCATGTGATGGCCAAGGGAGCGAAATACTTGTCATGGTTTCAGGATGTGTGCGATGAATTCGAGCGAACTCATCCAGCAAATATTTCCGCACGTCCACAAATGACTGCTCAACATTGAGCCCCTGGTAGGCACCCCCACCGAGTCCATGGTAGGCACCCTGGGTAATCTGTCTGATATGAGCTTCCGGCCTGCTCGCCACAACAATGCGAAGCAGACTGCTATATTGTGGAAGGAAATTCTGGAGGACACGCAGAATTTCTTGCTGCATTTGCAGGTCATCGCATTCATCCAAGCCATCAATGATGATTATGGCGGGATTCTTCTTCGATGGAGCAGATTGGCAAGGGCCAAGAATAAGGCGCCAGAACTGGATTTCTGGTGTACCAGTGACGAGTGAGGGATCATGTTCCACGGCACCGGTAATAGGAGCTTTGAGCCAGGGAATGCGGAGGGCTAGCCGATACGCGATGGTCGAGAACAACGCTCGCGCATTCCCGCGTGTCGGATGCCCACGCTTGAAAAAGAAAGTGCCACCGAGGCGCTCTGATTTCTCTAATCTTTCACACAAACTCCACATCATTGCGGATTTCCCAGCCCCAGCTGGTCCATACAGCCATACAATTTGATTAGGATGTTCCAGCGCTGTTACATGTGTCCACAATTTGTCTAGCAGCTTCTGACGTGTTTCTGGATGACACTTTGGCTGCGGAAAGCTGTCGACCGAATCGTGAAGTGCGTCCACCGAGACACTGCGGTGCAGGATGTTTATTCCGGTTTCCCCGGAAGGGTGGACATTTTGCGCGTGGATGAATGCACCTGCATAGACGGGGCCGGATTGGGAGTATTCAGGGTACGGATGGTTGTTATTGCGAACTCTGTCCTCCACAGTAAATGTAGTGTCAAAATCGAGAAGTGGGTGCTCGAGCAGATCAGGGGTTGAGTTCTTGAGCAGAAAGGGCCTGGGGTCAGGCTCAATCAAGAAAGGAAGTCGATCGGAAATGTTAGAGTGAGGATAGTTGCCCATTGCTTCGGTACGGGATCCTTCAGTCCGAGTATTCTGACCCCCGGTCGCCATTGAGCTGGCGATGGAGTTGTGAGAATTGGATGATCTTCTTGGGTGGTTTGGACCAAGGGAGGCGTCAGGGATACGACGGCTGCTGACAGCACCCGACACACGTTGCGGGGAGGCACGGAGTCGGTCCCATGGTGTTACTGTTGAGAAATGCAAGTCTGGCATACAATATCAGGTGCGAACATCAACATAGGATTGCAACACTTTACCGCCCCGGACATCGACAAACAAGTTTTCAGTGGCCTCCACAGTTAATTGAGGCCCCTCTCCGTTGCCACCTGCACCCCCCACACCGCCCGTTCCAGTCGCGTTTCCTCCGTTCCCGCCAACACCTCCTGTAGAGCAATTGCCAATTAGACACAATTGACCGCCAAGATGAGAAGTGAATCGCACCGTTCAGTACGAGGGGACGGTCTGTACCAGATACAGGAAACATATTCATACTTCGCTATTGGCCGACAATCCGTATTGGCTGAGTCGCGAGTTTGAGGCGACTATCAGGATCCTCCAGAGAAAGTGTGATGGATGTCAGTCTCCTACCCAGCCTCAGTTGCGGGGTTGGGAGTCACTGTAGGAAGCAGCGCAGTAAATATCGTGGAAATAATTTACCGTAAAAAATCTCATGACATCACATCTGTCAAAATTAAAACATCCGAACTTCAGGCCCAACCCCTCCACAGAGGCTGGCCTTTAACAAAGGTAAACAACATAGCCACCCGGTCGCATCACCGGGATCAACTGTTGTGCTCGGTCACGACACCATCAACAAACCTCCTCGACGCGTCGCATCCACCTCTACCGACGTGTTCGCGCCTCAAATCTCCCTAATGTCCCCTCCCCAGCTTGATAACTTGCTGCTCAGCGAAATCCGCGACAAAGTACAGGCCGTATTTGGATATCGGCCGTGTCTTTGGCAACTCAAGGTCGTGCGCGCCATCCTTAAACGGGACAAGGATGTGGCCTCTATTGCCGCCACAGGCTCGGGGAAAACATTAACCTTCTGGATGCCGCTTCTTTTCATCCCCGATGGCATCCAGATTGTCGTCACCCCGCTCAATATCCTTGGCAAGCAGAATGTCAACTCACTGGCTAAAGTTGGAATTTCTGCCGTCACGATCACCGCGGAGACAGCAACGGCAGAGAATTTCCAGGTGTGTCCCTACCTTCTTATTATATATCGAGTCTTCTCACTAGTGACAGGCAATAGCAGATGGGAAGCATCGCGCGATTGTCACCAACATCGAGACTTTGATGAAGCCCGGCGGCGGCTTCGAAAAATTATGGAACGACAAGAATTTCATGGCGAAAGTCATCAGCGTGGTCTGGGACGAAGCCCAGTGTATCAGCAAATGGGGAGACTTCCGCCCGGAGTACAAGATTGCTGGTACGCTCCGTCACCTCATTCCAAAGGACATCCCCTTCTATATCACCTCCGCCACACTCCCTCCTGATGTCTTACACGATGTCATGTCGACGCTCGGCATGCGGGAGAGCAACACCGAGATTTTTACACGTTCCAATGACCGGTCAAATGTTCACATCACCGTGCGCAAAATGAAGTACCCAATGAATAGCTTCAAAGACCTTCGGTTTCTTATTCCCAAGGACTGGGATGGAACCACGCCCCTCCCCTATAAATTTGTGATTTTTTTCGACAGCATTTCCGAGTCCATTGCGGCGGCTCAATATCTTCGCGGTCTGGTACCAGTCGAAGTCCGTGACAAAATCAAGTGGTTCAACTCCGAGATGTCGCCGGAATTTCGCGCAGAGGAATCCGATAGATTCAATGCGGGCTTCAATTTTGGCCTCTCATGCACTGAATCATTCGGAATGGTCCGTCTCTGATTTATTTGTTTATTTTGACGCAGCGTGTACTGACTACGTCTCTTATAGGGTATCGACCTTCCCAATATCACCCTTGTCATCCAATGGCGGGCCTCCTGTGATATGTGCACGCTCTGGCAGCGTTTCGGGCGCGGTGCGCGGGATCCCAGTTGTGAAGCAATTGCTTTATTTTTGGTGGAACCAATGTACTTCGACCAAACGAAGGAGGAGAAAGCGGCGCGAAAGGCGAAGAAAGATCAGGCTGCCGCGTCGCGTAAACGCAAGGCAGCCAACGCGCCCACGTCGCAGACGCCAGCGAAGAGACCACGATCTGATCAATCCGAATCGGGTAATGTGGGTCCCGCTCTACGTCCGTCTGCTCCCACCACCCTCGCCGACCTCCGTGCTCGCTTTATCGCCTCGCCTCCGCGCCGTCCCCTTGCGAATCAACCCCTCACTGCCAACTCAGCCGCAGGCGAGCCTACCACCCTACCACCGAATATTGAGTCCGATTCCGACTCTGAATCAGACGGCGACGAAGCGGTGGCACTGGAGGAAAGACGCGAAGTCTATCGCAAGGACAAGGCCCCGGTAACGTCGCGCAAGAAGCCCAAGAAGGACGGTAACGAGCTCTCGCCGGAGATGGACGACATGATCAACGCAGGTTCTGACCGCCGCCGCCATATTAAATGTTACCGCGTCCCTGCCCGGCTGTACTTTGGTAGTGACAAAACTGGTGCGTCCACCTCTTACCTGTGTACCCTGTATGTATTTTAATCAAGTTTTCGCAGTCTCCGACCACAGAGAATGCCGGCCCGACCTGCCTGATGGCTGCCCCCGTTGTGCCGCGCAGACACCCCCGATCTGCTGTGAACTTTGCACCCCAGCGCATTTCGCGAACTTTGCACACGTGGACCTCCCGTTGAAAGGTCAGGTAGCCCCTTCCCGCTCTCGTCTCGCCGAGTACAAGGCCGATGCGCTGGACATGAAGCTCAGAGACGTCCTGCACCAATTTCGACGCGACAAGACTACCACAAAATTTGGCCGCATAGTGCTCAAAAATAGCGGACCGGGCATGGTCATGTCAAACGAAGTGCTTCAGCGCATCGTTGACTGTGCTCACTTTCACAAAATCCGGTCCACTGAGCAGTTGGCACGCGAAACTCGATGGGCAAGTGCCGGCGAGTTTGGCGCCGAGGTTCTTGCACTTATTCTAGAGCATCGGCCGCCGCCCGTAGAGGCGCCACCTGCGCCACCTGTGCTCGTCACGGTGACCCCGTTGGGCCCCTCTGCGACGAATGCAGAAACGACCGGCCGGTCTGTGCGGGTGCGGAAGTGCAACAAATGTCGCACCCCGGGTCACATTGGTATCTCTTCCTTTTTATATTGGATTTAATTGATACTGATGTTCCACCAGCCTCTAATCGAAAATGTCCTTTTCATCCACTGAACCAGCCCCCCGATTCTCCTGGAGAGTCAGTACAATCAACACCGAGCACATCCCGCAATCAAAACATCCCCGAAAACATCACAGAAATCATTGCTCCCCCATCTGTCCCCCGGCCCCAACCACGGCCGCTCTATGGTCAATTCCGACTCCCACAGGCACCATTCCTTGCCCCCCCGTTGTCTGCGTCGTCCGCCAACGCATTCTCATCGACCGGGGCGGTCTTCAACCCGATTACTCCACTCCCTCAGCGCATTCCATTGGATGTGGGGTTCGACCCAGCCCTGTCTCCAGAGACACCTTCCATGGGTGCCAGCGCTGCATCCTCATCTAGTCCATTTCCCTCCCTCCCAGATCTTCGCTCCCCCTTGCCGGCGTTCCAATTTTACGGTGAATAATCGAGTTGTTTACTTTTGTTATTCTGTACCATCTATCTCACTCGAATGAAACTTTGGCTTGAGGGCTTCAACTAGACATAGAAAAACAAGTATACAGTGTTAATTGACACCCTGAAGCATGTCTCTCCGGGCAAAAAAACTCAAGAGGTGCAATTCCCCGTCAATAAAGTAAGATTCAAGAATACTCTACTGCCAAGTCTTCCTCTTCGATCGCCTGGTCTATGCTATCATCGTCTATAACTTCTGACTTACCAGCAATGTTGAATAAGAGGTGCTCCCCCTTGTCAAGCATATCGGGGATAGAATATGCCGAATCCCGGCCGGCCTTGTGTTCATTCGGACCATTCAACTTGAAATATTCCAGCATTTGCGCGAAGGTTTTTGTGAGATCCGGGGCCGCATGTCGGCTGGTTAGAGCGGTAAGGCAGAAGTTTTTTTCTATGGTGCGATGGCAGCTGTGGTAAATCTTTATGAGTGTTGATTCTTCAATGACTCGAGCCTTGGTGTAATTTGAGCCGCTGCCACCGAAAGTGTGCTAGCAATTGGCATTAGTTTTGTCCCAACTTGAAGGTGTTGTGAACTACGCACCTTGGTGTACAAATTTATCATGGATTCTTCGACCCAGTCTACACCGCGGAACTGGTCAAATATTCCCGTCGGGCATACTAGCGAGTTGTATCGGACAGCGCGACTGAAAAACTGAGTCAGTTTAAATTCATGAAATCAAACTACTAGCAGTCCATACCCAAGCCTTGGCGGATAGACAAAGTGAACATCTGTGAGGTATTTCGTCATATGCGACGAGTATTTATGCTTTCCAGTGGCCTTGAAGATGCTGATCCATGGAGGGAAAGTTGTTTCGAGGCGTCCGATATCCCCACGGTTCATAGAAAAAGAAAGCTCCTCATAGAGAAGGAAGTATTGGTGCATGATGAGGATATTTTCATGTTGCTTATCGCGCCGTGAAACCGACTCGCTTCGAAGGGCATAGATGTCAACTTCGCCACCGGATACATAATTTTCCGCAAGATGATTGGCCATATCGTCGAGAAGGGCAAGTGATGGTTTGGATTTTGCAAAGTTTTCCAGTGAGTCCCACACCACAGTCTGGGGGTATGATACATCACCCATCGTCAAACAACGATGAGTCGTGATGTATCAGGATCGTCAATTGACGATTCGTTCTAATGTATCATCTTACCTGCTTTAGCCTCCCTCCCAATGCAGTAAAGCAGCAACAGCGCGACGATCAACAAACGTTCGCCGTTGTGATCAACGGTGAGCTCGCGTGTCCACATTTGGAATGTAACGATCAAAGACTCTGATCGTCGCCGGCGACAATGAGCACGGAAACCTCACGAAGAATTCTGAAAAAATTATGGATAGTGGGGGCAGTATGTATGATGCATGAGGTAGGAGATCTAGGGCAAACACGCAGATAACGATGTATAAAGCGATGATTACAATATATTGACAGGGACACATTGCTTGCACCCCCTGCGCGCGTTTCGCGTGAAACCCAGATGGACGGCTAGCCAAGGATATGGGGGAGGGGGGACACGGTAAAGGGAGTCAGTACGGGGATCCGGTGCGGCGGCGCGCGCATATTTGATGGGCGGAAACAGACGCTCACCACCCCTAGCCAGCAAGCGGCTAGGAGCGGAAGCAGCACAGCCAGCATCCCTACCGACCTATGCCCCCAGCGCGAGCAGATACCGCATGGCGATGCAGTCGAGCGGCCGCGCACAAATACCCAGCACGGTACACAGGCGTCCGCGCTTGGTAGGGCACCGGCGCGCCCGCGGCACCGGGGGCCTCGTACGCCGACCACATGCCCGCCTCTCCCCCTCCCGGGGGCGTATCCCCTGCTGGCTCGGCCGGACACCCTGCCGCGGGGCAGCGGGCGAATACCCCGCACAGCACACCGGCGTCCGTGCTAGCACTGGGGCGCGCACCGCGCTGGGGGACGTCGCAGCCCGTTGCAATGCAAGGATCCGCGCTGCCGCTGACGTGTGCACTAGCCAGCACCAATGCGGAACACATCGCGTCACGGTCCATTCCTCCACAGCGCGCGCGCTCCCGCGCTCCTCTTGGCACGGTGAACGCACTGCAAGCACTGGCAGGGCCACATGCACGGAGCAGCACTGGGCTGCGCGGGACACGGCAGCTGGACAGGGAAAAGGAAAAGATTGGAATGGGTGAAAAAAAGGGGGGATTGGTTTGAGGAAACCACCATAAATACGCACCTTGAGAAGACCGTAATTCCCTGATCCTGTCCATCCCACAGCCTTTCATCCATCCGACGCTATGCTCCTGTCGACGGGTCAGAAGATTTGGTTTGAGGCCGATAGCTTGTTGCACTCGACGAGAGCAGCGGAGTATAATTAATGCCAGAAATGTTCCGCAATGATTGGGTGGTTGGGAATGCCATACGACGAGTTCCAAAGGGCAGTGGGGCGAGAACGCGAAACCGTGGAGAAAGGCGCTATAGGATGTGTTTGGAGTGTTGGAATGGCATGAAACGCCGGGAAGCCATTGAGGAGACTGTATAGCGCAGCTGTAACAGTGGAGCGAGCCCAGACGGCAAGAAGAACGGTGCTGGCGCCGAGCGACGTGGTAGGAAGAGAAAGTGTCACGAGTGACAATGTCACGAATTGCCTCTTCGAGAATACCCCTGAGGAAACCTTCACGCTCGTTCAGCACCCCCAGACGGATTCAGTGCATTCTGCGTTAACTAGGCATCTTAAGTTTGCACACTTGATCATTTACATGTCATAAACGTACAAAAGTAGGGGGGTCAAAAATCACGGACGCCGGAAAACGGCGTGAATGAGGGCGAAAGGTCCTTCATTCCGAATGAGAAATGCATCGAATGAGGTCAGGGAGGATGTCCCCACCTTTAATGATTGCATCTTTGAATCAGGTCGCAAGGCAGCGCAAAATAGTTCCGCCCGATAAAGTTTAGTCTTCGTGCGGCACCCTCAGGCCCATTCAGTGCATTCTACTTCGACAGAAATCCTTACATTCTCATCCTGAGTCATTTGGCTTCCAAGAACTTCCAAATCCAGGGGGGTCAAAAATCACGGTCGCCGAAGATGGCGTCGAGGAAGACCAGGAAAAGATCATTCGGGTCCAAGATTAGCTCAAAGGAGGTCAGGGAAGGTGTCCGTACCTGATATTATTGAAGTTTTTGAGCCTCGAGGTCGCAAATGAAAAGTTGGAACAAAAGATTTCTGTTTGATGCTCAAAGCCAGTACAGCTCTTTGCACATTGTTCAACCCAACTACTTATTAAACACTGAATGTCTGGAATCTGGGAGAAAACACCATCATAGTATTTGAAAAGTATAAACTGAGTTTCCCCATCCTTCTACAATGGACAGAAAGCTCTCAGGAGTCCAAACGAGCGACGTTTTTGGAAGCCATCAAAATACAGTGATCCCCAATTAGGCCAAATCCTCGAGATATCCCGCCGATCCTGATATAGAGGATGGACTACTGCCTGCCTAATAGCTTGAAGTATCGCAGAAAAATACAAAGATAGCCGGATGAGGCTCTGGTACGTGCGTACCGAGTGATTTTCTGCCGGTCTGTTGGGGTGATAAAATTGAAACTGCGGTGGTTTCGCGAGAAGAAGGCGGTATAAAATGCATAGATTCAGAGAAATGTAAGTCACTAACATGGCCAGAGCACAATTGTGGTAATGCTGCACCCGAACGATGCACCGTGGAATGCGATCAAAATCACAATATTCAGTCCCGCAAGAAGCCCAGCGGTCTATGGAGCGAGGTAACACCGAGAACAGATGTGGATTGATAATACAAGGTCCCTGAAAACGTGCGCCAGGAACCGACGAACCTGATCCCGCGCGGGTGAGGGAATCACAGTACCGGGGTAATTTTGATGACAGTAGACCAGGAGTGGTGTACCTCAGGGTTTACTGCACAAGACCAGTTAAGAGGGTCACAAGGTCGACGTTCAGAAGGATATGACGCTCTATTTGCCGCATATACGGGCCGCGCGGGCAGAATGCATACAATGTCAAATAATCAAACAGAGGGCGTAGGGATGAAATAGCGCACCGAAAATCAAAGGAGATAGAAGCTATCGATCGTCTTCGTCTTTGAGGGAGGGAGAATGGTAGAATTAAGCCCCACAGCAGGACGAGGAGCCGTCCCGGGCAAAATCTGCAAAATTTGATTACCACCACACAGCGGTCGCTTGACGCCGGGGGAAGATACCAGAGACTATTTATGAAGGTCTTGTATCCTGTCGCGCCAACCAAGCGGTTTTGAGGGCGCGGGCCGGCGCCAGTAGCAAAAGAAACGCCCCAGAGGTTTTTTGTGCCCAAAGAAGCAAGGATGGAACAGATGCAGCGGTTTGACGTCCCGGAGCAAGTAATAACGCGGTAGGAGTGTTGAAGAGTATAATAAAAGGCACAGAGAAAGAGGGCGGGAGCGACCGCATTTCGGCCATTCACGGTAATATTTGTTTCGCGCGTGTGTCCCGTTTGGAGGGAAAAGAGGCGAAGAGGGTAGAATTAGGGGGTGGAGAGCCCTTTATTCATGCCTTAATCGAATCAGTGAGGCGCCGGGGCGGGGGAGCAAGCCAGGAGGAGCGGGGCGCGGCGGGGCGCGGTGGGTGTGGAAGCGAGAGGCAAGCGACGGCCCGGAGATGTTTTGATGTTAACAAGTGTCAATACGACCCATTTTGACCAAACCGCGCCCGCCATCAAAATAGCAATCGCGCCATCAACAACGCCGCCAGCGGAGCGGGGCATCGGTTGCGCCCTAAGCGAGCCAAACCTGAGTGAAGTTGCGTGATGTATCACAACGCATCGCTCTTCAGCGATCATGATACATCACGACACATCGCTATCCGAGCGAAAAGTGATGTTTCATATCCCCACATACGCCTGAGTCCCAGGCAGGATTTCTGCGTTTGGCCTCGACTCGCCAAGCATCCAGACGCAATACAATTCCGTCGTGGCGTATAACTTCATGCATTCGGCGAAAACCAGGGTTCGAGCCAATTTTACCCGTTTCCCGAGGTCGGTGTTGAGCAACGTAAGCCATGAGACTGTTCGGGTCGACTCGCGCGTTGTTGGGGTGGATGAATATGCGCCAGATAGCGTCCGCACATGCCATTTTGAGGTGGAAGAACCCCATGACAAATACGACAAACTGGTGGCGCAACCAGGGTGTGCTCTCGATTGAACGGCGGAGCAATATTCCCTGCACACGTTCAGCCGTCCCGAGGTCGCCGAAAAACAAGACAACATATTTGAGAAGAGACACAAGATTCTGCAAACGTTTCCGCTGAGCGATCTTGGCTGGGTCCGTCTCGGAGGGATCGTGCGGGGGAGGAGGTGGACCAACGCCACCCTGCCGAAGCAGGTCACCCATCGCGGTAATATTGCCGGCATGGGTGGATTGGTTTGTATCCATTGCGCGTGCTGGGGCATATCGCATTTTGACCACTGGGATTTGCTCTACCGCCTCCGGGGATTCCAGTATTTTGAAGTGATCACGAAACTCGGTGGGACCATGCTCGAATAAATCTGATTTGAATTTCCACGCATTAAAGCGCTCCCGCCGAGTTAAACCTGAGGGATGGTCCGTCTCAGGATGTATTGCCTCGAGATTGTGTTCTTCTAGAGGAGGCGGTGGGTCTAATGCGGGGTTTAAGGCCGACTTGGCCCATAACTCCTCGGAGCATGCCAAATCCTCGAGAACAACATCATGGTCCAGGCAAATAATCGCGCCGGAGGTAAGGTGGGTGAGAGGATCGATTGCCTTCTCGATGGTTGGAACAATGGTGGGGAAGTTAATGTCAAAATTGTCGTAGGCGTAACCGACGAGTAATGTTTGACCCATTGTTCGCAGTGTCTCGATGGTTTCCTGGGACAGAGAATGGATGGCGGAGTGGATGGCGCTGGGAGAAATTGATATTCCCATGTGAGCAAGGGCCTGGATGACCTTCTCAGGGGTATTGGTGGAGTGCAGAAAAACACCAAAGACACTTTCGAGGGCGTTGGATTTATTGTTACGACTTTGCATCATTATACTGATCATTACGACGATTTTCTGTAGGCTTGTTAGACAAGGAAAATAATCTATGAAGAGTGAAGCACTGACAATTGTTCTGATCCCTTCACGGCGCTTTTCAACACGTTCGGCGCGCGTGCCGGGACCGTCAGGAATTGCCTGGGTAAAATTGCCGAGCTCGTCGAATTCATCATCCGGAGTCGTGCCGCCCATCACTTGGTCTCCGTCAAGATCTTTGTGGTCTTTGGACAGCAGAAGATGCAACAGGTTCCAGAGATCCGGCGCTATTTCCTTCATTTCCCTCGCCATCTCCTCTATCTGAAAATCTTCCAAATCTTTTGCGGAAGCATGACTTGCATCGAAATGCCAGTCCTGGTTGGCCGTCAACCGCTTGATCGAGTCTGCCGTTCTCTTTTGGATGGTGTTCCGTGCCCATCTGAAGGTAGATTCTGAGGAATCTGGATGTTTCGCAAAGAGATCGATTATTGCCGGCGCGTTGTCTACCAAGCTCTTGGTACATGGATGATCGCGGTAAGAATTCCTCTCCAGGAGGGTTATGACAAAGTCGGCAGCCGGGACATGTTCCTGCTGAAGCACGTCGGCAATGCGGTCAATCTGGGAGCGGGCGGTCCATGTCGACGTCTCCATGGCGGGATGATGCCAAAGGCGGCAGTGATGGCGGTGATGTGTGGCCGGGTGGCTATGTTGTTTACCTTTGTTAAAGGCCAGCCTCCGTGGAGGGGTTGGGCCTTGAAGTTCGGAAGCAATAAAGAATCTAGAACATCATTTTGATGGTCTATTGATTTGTCGTCGTATATGACTACTGATAATCGGCAGCTAAAATACTTCATACAGTGACTCCCAACCCCGAAACGCGAGGGTGGGTAGGAGACTGGATGGATGTCGCACGTCGGCAAGACTGTGGATGGGTGGCGATGAGGCGAGGCAGGACGAGAAAGAAGCAATGTACGTAAACGGTATAGCAACGTGTTGTCAGCTGATGGTGATATTCCCACGCTCATTTCCTTGTCCATCTGCTGGTCCCTCAATTTAAATTAGCTGTGAAGAATTTACTGCTGACGGAAACCGAATTTTATATGTCTGATTTGAGATTCAACTAAACGACCCAAAATGGTAATGCAAAAATTACCTCTCAAGAGATTCCCGATGACAATGGGACACCAGGAAAGTGTACGGCGGGCGGATGGAACTCTATGTTCATTTCGTTTTCCTCGCTGACATTGTGATTAGACCTGATGGCACTCGCAAGAGCCCCCGATTTAACCATTGAACCATGGGAAACTAGCTTAGCATGCACCTTTCGCGAAAAGAGTGTCAAGGTCACGTTCAAAGAGAATTGGTGTAGCCGCGGACGTCTCCGCGTCCCGCGTCGCCACTGGGTTTGCTCTGAAGTGTGGTCTGGTGATTCCATCTGAGGTTGCCGAGTTTCTTGATGCTTGATCGAGAGTACTGGTAACACACTAGAGTTTCTGGATGAGATTCTTAGGTAGCTGGAATGTGTGGTAAGAGTCTCAGTATTGAAAAAGCTAGAGAACTAACTACAGAAGTAACTACTTATATACTACGGGGAATGCTACTAATAAATAAACAACATGCCGTGCCGCGCCGCGGTTCGGCATTGCTCTACGCCGCGAGCCCGCCGTCTGCGCCGCAATGCCGCAGTTGATGCCATGATTCGGTGACAACGGCTACGCGAGACAGGGGTTCCAAGTCCGAAAAACACAAGTCCAAGGTGCAACCAGGTAGCGAATATCCTATCCCTTACACCATCATTAACCCTTAATAAGGGCTTTACAAGTCTCTGGCCGCTTGGTAAAGGTAACCCTTATAGTTTTAATTCAAGCCCTTAAGATGTTAAGGCCTTTAACCTTTAACTGCAACACTGGCTGGCTGACAAGCGGGTCATGGGTCTGGAGCGACAGTTCCGTGGCATCTCGCCGTGCCTTCGAATTCGAGCCGGACCGAGACCGATTCGATACAACACATTGATCTATCTTGGAGCGCCTGACATCTTACGGTACTTATTTCCATAATAGTAACGGTCAGAGTAACTCCTGGAGGGTCGTTTATGGAGTCGATTATGGATCCGTTTATCGAGGTGTCGAGCGTGGGATAACCGACAGCAAACCATAAACGGCTCCAGAGCTGTTTATGCAATCGTTTATGAGTCGTTTATCCGCCTAATTTGCTCAAAAAAGATCGAAGTCGTTTATTCCCACGATTCTGTCAACTTTTGATAGCAAATAATTTGCTTAAACGACTTCATAAACGGCTCCATAAACGACGCCATAAACGGCTTATAAACGGCCGGAAAAGTTACTCTGACCGTTACTAATGATAGTTCCATTCGCTTGAAAACTCCTGGATCTTTCCTGATTTCTCAGTTCCCAAACTCAAAGGTTCGGCGCAAAATACAATCTGAACGTTGAACCCTCTTTGTATCTTACTCGGCTGCAAACTATTTAGGCTTGCCTGGCGTTCAGATGGTCACGGACCAGCTGGGTGCGTCAATAACGCAACCAGCGCCGCGGCACTGCACGTCAGTACTAGTGCCGCGGTAACTCAACCCGCGTGTTCACTGCGTTCCGGGGTTGCCTAAACATAACAATGTGTAGCTATTTCCGGAGCTGTGTAGGTAAGCGTAGGTCACTACACAGAGCTACACAGCCTCTGTTTAGCTCTGTTTAGACGTCTGTGCTGAGCTACACAGAGCTAAACAGAGGCTGTGTAGGTCTGTGTACTGTACTATTACGACCAAAGGTTCATGCAATGTCACCTGTCACCGCAAAGGTTCACTGGGATCAAGGTTCATTGATCGGCAATCACTGAAAATTTCCATAAATGGACGGTCGGCATGCTCCGGCAGGTGCCGGCCGCGAATTTCTGGCCAAAAATCGAAATGTCACCGTCACCCATGCCGAATTGGTTCAGTTCATAAGCCTCCGTCACCTGTCACCTGAACCTTTGGTTGTAATAGTACAGTAGTGGCCTACGCTTACCTACACAGCTCGTCACATAGCTGCGCATATTATGCGCAGCTATTCGTGGATATGCGTAGGCAACCCCGGAACGCAGTGGTTCAATCAGGGTTGATGTTGAATCGATGGATGCATGCTTCCGGGAGCGGTGGAGGCGACTACTAGGCGATAGGCTCGTCCCCATCCGGTTACTGAGCAAATATCTACAAAGCCATCACTCGCTTGAGCTCGGAAGGTTATGTCAGTAACCGGCTGGGCCCACCCGTTGCTGATTTGGGTGATGGATTTTCGCCCGCCATTTAAGACCTCCGGACTTAGAAAAAGTCGTTCGAAACCCTCCAAAAAAGTGCTCGAACTTCCTAGGTGATAAATGGATAACTTTTGATTCTCTATCAGCCGGCGGACTCGCGCATTCACTGGATGGGGGATAACTATGGTGATGGTGATGGTGGGCCATGGCTGGGCTTACCATTACCAGAAGTACGGCACGTTCTTTCAGTCATTGCCTCGCTAACATTGTTGATAGTAGATCCTATACCCGCGAGTCTATTGCGGCCATTGCCGCGACCGACAGAATTGACTTCAGCGATAAGCAGTACGTCGGCAAGATGTGAGCTTCTGGGGCTACAATTGTACTCCGAATACCAACAATTATCGGCGGCTTCCTCTCCATCTTCTTCGGCATTCTGGATGCTATGTGGCAGACCAGTGTCTACTGGATGATGGGTGCGATGTCCAACGACACCAAAAAGCTGGCATACTTCACCGGATTCTGTGCGTACATAAAATCCGAAGGCTTCTCTTGGCCTTATTTCTTGGCTAGACAAATCCATCCAATCTGCCGGTGCCGCTGGAGTTTGGCGCGCCGATGCACATGCTCGCCTCTACATGGGCACTCTGTGCGGCCGGCCTCCTCTTCGCCCTGCCGATGATATATTTGCGCATCAAAGACCACACCGAGCTCGAAGATGAAACAATGTAAGTGATATTCAACACACCGTCGTCGCCTCTTCTCATTGAGTCCTATGTACCTGGCGCTCGTCTGGGTGAGCACGGAAATATTCTCCTTGTTGAAGAAATCCTGCCTTAAAGCAATATAGAGCGCCCGGTAGAGAAGGAGGGGGTGTAAACTACTTTCGATTTGCACGATGCACGTAGTCTCTCCTAGACAGACGCTACAACAAATTTACGCTCGTACCAAGGGGACGTCGGGATTAAAATTTCGGATGGGGGGAGGGGGGGGGGGGGGGGGGGGGGGGTCTGGCGAGGGCCGAAAAAAACTTTGTACTATAAGTTTTGGGAGGGCTATGGGAGGGTGTAAAAATGTTAGTAGAGGCATATGAGGGCCCCAAATGAATGATAAACCTTAGTTTTTGCTTCCCATTCACCTCAGAAGGTGTTGGAATAATGACTCCAGCCAAGTTCAACCAAAAGTGGTTGGTCAGTGGTCCTGGAGGTGGTTCAAAAAAATTCTGAAGGTCCACTTACAGTCTTAGTAGGCCTTCAGATGGCTTTAGAAAGGATAATACGCAGTTCAAAGTTAAAATCAAGCAGTAGTAGTTGTCCGAAGGAGGTTCGGTAGGCGGCGGGAAGTTCGGAGGGAGCGGCCCGGCACCAGGGGTGGGAGACACCTTCCCGATATGGTAGGGGGGGGGGGGGAGTCCAACCAAGGCTCAAAAAAACTTTTCGACCCCCCTTCCGATTTTCGAATCCCGACGTCCCCTTGGCTCGTACCTCGCATGTTGTACGATGCACCCCTTTTTTTCTGCTGTCCAGTTCGGGATAGTGAAAGGTTTGAGTACGCTAACGGTCCAGAACTTGCCATCCTTGCACCCGTAAGCCATCGTGCAGTAACAATTGTTTCATTACGATTATTGAGTTGATGTGGCTTGTTTGATCATGATGTTCACGAGGGCGATGTCGCGTCAGTCACTGTCACGCGTCTTTCTACTTCTCTACTTTCATCTACTCAAGATATTCAAAGAAACATGTCCGCAGTACGCGTCTCTGGACCCAAGGAACACCTTGCGATGCTCGATGTCCCGTGCGGCCGTCGCGGATGCACCCACTTCTTTCGTTATGAGGGAAACAATCCCGTCGAAGAGATCTCCGCGATGCTCAAGACCCATGCATCGAATTGCCCTGGTTACACTTATTCGTACGTCCTCTCTGGTTCAAATTCCCAGACCTTTGCAATAACGAGTTGAATGAATTGTCAGTGCCACTCCGATTGAGTGGCAAACGCGCTTGAACATCCTCAGGCGGCTCTGTAACGAACCAGACGATGCTCAGTCTGTCTGTTACACCTACGGACGCTTGGTCCCCAAGCTAAACGCTCCCAACGCACTCCCTCTGCATAAAAACCCCGCAACGGATGAGGGGAGCACCTCAAAGCAGCGCGGGAAGACGATCATGATCAGTCGGAATGGCACCAAACGACTCGGAAGGGATCGAGCATCTAATGTTAATACGCGGCGCGCGGCCCTTAATATTGACCCCTACGCATTGAGTGTTACCGCCCGCGACGTTACGTGTCGTGGCTGCACCAAAATCGCCACCCTCAACAAGTTCGAGGAATACGTTCCCGAGCGTTGGATCAAGCATCGAAATCGCTGCAGGGGCGTTAAGAAACAGCGCTCTGTGGAGTTGGCGATGGTGAGTTGTAGAGGGTTCTTTTCATTTGGCTGGCGCTGATGCAGTCTCAGGCGCGACGCCCCAAGGAATACATGCAGAGTCCGGGTCCCGAGCCGATATATCAACCCACGACACTTCAACGGCGCCGCCGCATAACGGCGAAGTGAGTAGGATCACCGATATAACAATCTTGTCGGTTTGGGGTGTTGTTGGACGGTGGGCCTTATAGCCTCCGTATACCGAGAAATTATATTTTCAAAGTAATTTTTATCGTGTTTTCCATGCTGAATTTAACTGCATTCAAAATGTTCACTACATTTCGACGTCTTGCAGACATCCACGGCACGGACAAAGGCTACACGGTTTTAAGATAGTGAGATTCTTCCCCTCTAGTTCTGAGTTGCCGAGGTCATGCCTAGGTAGAACAGGACGGCAATCGCCCGGCAAGCCACGGCCGCAGTGTGCCCGCTGAATGTGCCGACCGGATACGGCAACAATAACGAGTTACACACCACCTCAAAGCTGTCAAACCGTCTTTGTCTCCGGTGCTCGAATAAACGGCGCCACCCTCCAAGGACCGAAACTTGAGAGAAAAGAATTGACAACGGAATCGCAACGAACATTGATCTCAACGAAGTTCAAAAAGAGACATATTCCAAGAGTGCTTGCGCTATTGTGACAAGCTGGCCGTGGAACTTTCAAGCTAAGTAGGGTAGGCGCCCGCCGCTTTCCTTGGGCGCTGATTTGGACATAAATATAATCAGACATCTGCCACGGGAGAAATGTCTTCAATTGATTCTTATACTCGACGCCGTGCACGGCGGCTGATTACTTTCTGAAGCATCCGCGGTACGCAGCGTGCGCTATTCCCTGTGGCTCACCTTCACCTTGTCATTGCTCACCTGGCTCGCCTGTTTCAATGAGATTGCCATTGGTATCCTCCCTCACGCTGAGTCCTGTATTCTGACTGAAGTGACTCGTCCTAGACTCCCGTGCATCCCAAACCGGTCGTTCTCGAGCGCCCCCGGATAAAGCTTCCTCCCGCGGGAGGACTAGAAGGGGACGAGGCGTACGGGCGCGTCGTTTCTATCGGCGTCGAGCCGCAAACGATTGTCACCATCTTTGGGGTTGCGTCTGTCTTCTGACCCTAGCAGTGGAGTTCCTAACATATTCCTCGCGTGCACAGATCACAACCGCAATGTGGTCGCAGAAGGTCAAAGCAGAGCTGTTGGATGCCGCATCGCTCACCTCTCAGGCGATTGTGTTCTGGGAGGGGTGGTCTCGCAAGTCGCTGATTGTGGACGATACATCTAACGAAACCATCACTTGGGGCCCGTACGACAAGAAGATGATGGTTGAGCTCACATTCTTCCACAAGAAAGAGGCGCATGGCGGTTGGTCCCTCAGTGAAATCAAGCACGATAAGATGAAAGAGGTGGGTGGTTCCATGATTCCCTTTCGTCCTCTATGGTTTCAGCTTACTTACTACTTGTTTGTGGTCAGTTCGTGGCCGATGATTTGAAGACCGGTATATCTGTGGTGAGCAGTTTTTGATTAAGAATGAGACTGTCTCAACCTAGCGCCCGAACAGATTCCCGTTGACGATAGCGGCCACGGCACGCAGGATTATCAGAACACGACGTTGACTGTCAGCCGCATGATGTGAGTATCTCAAGGAAGACGGAGTGGGCTGCGTACTGATTTCTCGCTCATCGCCAGGCTCTTCTAGCAAATGCGAAAGAACTGCCTCTCGCTGGATCAATGACAAATGTTGATGAGATACCCAAATTTTCGATGTCTGGAGGATTAGGGTCACCGGTGACACAAAAGTGGTGCTATTATGAGGGTGGAGAGACCTTGATAAGCGGATTCTACTGAAAGTCCAAGTTTCGTCGGGAGGTGATTAACCGTTCTTTAACGAGATGCCTCGCGTTCGTTTGCATTTCTTTGGTTTAATCCCCATGTAGACCATCCCCTTCTGTCTGCCTCTCCTCTTGCGCTGGATCTTGGCTGTTACTTTCCCCACGCACATCTCAAAATCAATCAACATACCTGTGCAACCATTCAACGGAAATGAAATTATTGCCACACAATCCCCGGGACTCACCGCCCGCGCAGCTCAAAATTCACCTCAGTTGACAGCTCGCCTCCGTTCAAAAGCTGTTCAATAGCGATTGGATTATCGAGCTATTGCCCGCAGCCCAGAAGGCTGTTCAACTGCGAGATCCTTACCGCACAGCCCGCAGCCACCTGTACAGCCCACTGTACGCTGTAAATAGACGGGTGATATGTTGTGCATATCAACCTCATATTTAGAGAAATTGTGCTAAAAGGTGTGTATTTAATAACTTTCACTAACTTCAGAGCTAATGCAGTCGCTATTTACCGTAGGTATTCAATATCTTTATATTTCCCAACAGTTCCCATCAAATACGGCGGCGCGCCATCGCGCCTGATGTCGGGGGTATGTATTCAATATCTTCATTAACTTTGCTATTTAACCCATCAAAGGCGGCGGCGCGCCATCGCGCCTGATGTCGGGGGTATGTATCCAATATCTTCATTAACTTCGCTATTTAACCCATCAAAGGCAGCGGCGCGCCATCGCGCCTCATCACTGCCATCACCCGCCATCATAATTGCCGCCGCCGAGTCCGCGCTGGGCGCAAAAGTGGAGGTAAATTCCTGAAAAAAATAGGAGGGCAATATGTGGGCAATAGCTTTTAGTTTAGCTTGTTTACATGTCTAGGTCAGTAACTTTGATGAGTAGATTCATATTTAAAGCAATAAAGAGCATATTTTAAGTCATAAGTCCACAACGGCGTACTCTATAATAATGTGCCGGGGGAAGTAGCATACGTAGGAACATACGTAGGGCATGGTGACGGTCAGGCGAGTCCTTGGGAACCCGTGGCGTTGACCCCGCCGACCGTGAAGCCTCACTACTTGGCCTTGCGGGGACCCTTCAAGACACCTGCATCGGAGCGTTTCTTGCGCGGCCTCTTCGCGGGTTCCCCGCCCTCCCCAGAAGGCGGCGCGTTCTCTACGCCCCTGGCCCTCTTCTTCTTGGGAGGCGGTGTTGATTTGTCATTGTTCTCCGATGCCCTCTTGCGCTTTGAGCGGCTGCCATTGGTGTTGGGTGATGCCAGTATGGGGTTAGAGCTGCCGCCGCTGGCGTTGGAGGATGCTAGTGTGGGGTCAGAGGTACTGATGCTGGAGGACGGCAGTGTGGCGTTGAAGCTGCTACCCGCATGGGATACAAGGGTGGCGGCGGTTGGGTCAGTGTCGAGAGAAAAGCTCGCCGCGAACGCCAATGACTCGGGGTCGGTGGGTAGCATGAATCGCTCATCGGGCATCCAAGCGGCAGGGTCCCTAAGCATCTCCATGGTCTCGTCGTCGAACTCGAAGCCGGTGGCGCCCAGATTGCCCCCAAGAGTGGGCAAATGCTCGGGAAGGATTTGAAGCCGGGGATCAAGGGCGGGGGTAAAGGTGGAGGGCGTGGTGACGGCGCTACTCGCGCCGACTCCCGCAGCATGTTCAGGAGGGGAGGTAGTGTCATCGTGGTCGCTGTCGTCGTCTTCTTCGCCGCTGTCATCATCGTCGTCCTCCTCGCGATGACTGGCCCCCTTCTTCCCCGCTGCAGTCGCCCTCTTCTTCGCCTGCGGGCCGCGCGCTTCACCTTTATCGCTGCGCTGTTTCCGAGGCTTCAGGGAGCCCGCGCCCAGTGCCTCGCGCTGTGCGTTGTGCGTTGCAATGAGCTCGTCATGCTGGGACTTCGTCATCTTCACCCAGTGGATCGCGCCAGAGTACAAGGCGGTGCGAATTCGGCGCAGAGTCTCCGCGCTCCAGTTGACGTGATCTGCCATCTTGACGTCGGCGGGCCATCCAGCGAGCTCGACGCCCTTGGCTTCCCGGATCGAGACGTCATAATGTAGATATTCCATCTTGAGTTGCTTCTTGCCGGCGACAGTGGCTTTGAATAGACATGGTATCAATTGAAATGAAATGTCAAGTAAGATAAAGACGTACAGAAGCCTTCAAGGAGTGTGCTCCCGACGTCCTTGCGCATCTCGCGAACACTATTCCTTTCATCGGAGCCTGAGAGAAGCAACGGTCAGTGCGGGTCAAGCATGGGCCAAAAAACAACTTACCATCCTCGCGCGAGCAGTTGTAATTCTCAAACTTGCGGAGGAGCTCAACCTTGGACATCCCGAGACTCTTCATGAAGAATCCACCCGCCTCGTCTGAGTCGACAATGTGGGGCACCGATGGGTCGTCTGCTTTTCCACGCGAGAAGATGGCGATGGCGCGCACGCCCGTGCGCTCGTACAAGTCATCAAGCTAGACAACTTTTAGTGGAAGTCTAAAGAAAAAAGAAATATATGTACCACATGCTGAACACTAATAACAGTCTTGACGGAGTCAAGTTGCTGTGCCTTCGTCGTGGCCCGGATACCGGTTCGCTTGAGAGTGCGATGGTCGACAAGCTGCTTGAGGATGCGCTTCCTCTCTTCCGAGTCCATCAGAGACAAGTCGATGAGACCAAGTCTCTCGTCCTCCGCCAGTTCCTTGCGGTATTCCTGTAGTTTTTTGGTGCACCCTGGGATAGATTAGGTGAGGAAGAGAGAAAGCATATATACAACTCACCTTCCGGTCGTTCGAGCCAACGATCGTGCACGACGGCGTTTCGCAATGTCGGTGCACGCTTTGGTTTGAACTGACTTTTGCTGGCCAGTAGCGCGCGGACGTACGGTGCCTTCTTGCCGGAGAGGGCAATAATCTCCGCAACGGTTGTCTCGCGACGCAAAAATTCAGCATCGATGGCGGCATTGAGGAGGTTTCGACGCCGTCTCAAGCCAACCAGCCGGAGGTCGTCGGATGCCTTGACGGCTTTGGATTTGGCGCCGCGCGGACGGGCAAGTTGTACTTGGGTCTGACGGCCTGGATTCCGAACTGCATGAGGAGCTGCAGCAGTAGGGCCCGAGCGAGCCATGGTGGTGAGTGAAGGAAAAAAAGAGATACGCGATCATGTGACGTTTCT
The DNA here is from genome assembly GCA_029378385.1 of Mycena metata. Taxonomy (NCBI): domain Eukaryota; kingdom Fungi; phylum Basidiomycota; class Agaricomycetes; order Agaricales; family Mycenaceae; genus Mycena; species Mycena metata. Next base: position 165,716 of record JARKIB010000225.1, read on the forward strand.
CACATTCACGAATCGCGCTCGAGCAACGATTTCAAGTTAACAAAATACATTCAAACAGCGTGTTGCTGGGAGGGGAGAAACCAGTGAAATGTGTCTGTATAATATCTACAAATTTTCCGACCTTGGGGCGCAGTGGTCGAAGTGTTGAAATTCCATTATTCCCTTAAAAGGTAGTAAGTAGAAGTCGACATCTCAACCAGTATTCCCTGAGGTCTCTTGTTCAACCCGGGGAGCAATGATTCTTTATTTTTCTTCAGCCTTATTTTTCTTCTAAGCCCCAACACTCATTCTCTCAAGTATTTGTCTTCTACATTTCGCCCTCAACTTACATACACTCAAGTCAAGAATTTAAGCAAGGACATACATTCCATTCGAAAGGACGGTGACAAAGATAGATGTAAAAACAAGCAGTCCATTCAGTACTCTACGTCTTTCCCATCCAAATTGTCTCAGAATCCCCCGCCGCGCCAAACTCACCCACCGCGCAGGAACTCCCAGACTGCGTCCTCGTCGTCATTCAAGAAGAAGTCGGCGTTGGGCGTCTTCCTCCAAACAGCGATGGCGCGCTCCCTAAGAAATCCAGCAGGGATTATAAAGGAGAGAGCGGGGCGCTCACTTGTTTGTGAAGATGCAGTTGACCCCGCTCACCGCGTAGAACGCGTGGATGTCCGCCTGGCGGAGAGGGTTGTGGGCGGCGCTGTGAAAGGTTCGCGCCGGCTCTGGCTCCGGCTGCTGCACGCCGCGGCGCATGCGGCGCGAAGGCTCCCGAGGGACATTCTCGTCTTCCTCACTGTCGTACTTTTCAAAGATTCAGGTGACGCCGAGCTCATCGCTGCGAAAAAAACTTACGATGTCGCCGGCGCGACGACGCCGGCGGTCTACGTATGTCGTCGGTGCTGGTTCAAGCGGCGGAGGTGCGTCTTGGTTGTGCTGCCCAAGTGGAAGCCAACGTCAGTGAAGGATGGTTTTGATTCAAAATAGAAATACGCACATTGTGTGGTCTCACAGCTTCCGGGCCCAAAACTCGCGCAAACTGTTGCTCCAAGCGCCGGGAACTGGTAGGTCCCGGCCCCGGCCTGAACGCTGCGAGCTCCATCAGCTCTTCACGCGTGATGGGCGGCAGTGACACAGGCGGCGGCGGCGGCGGCGACGCAGGTGGGATCGAAGGCGGCGTTGGCGGGGAGGGCGATGGAGAGCGCGAGACCGAAAGCTCGGACGGCGATGGGGAGCGCGAGATTGAAAGCACGGTGCTGGAAGGCGAGGACGGAGGAGTCGAGTACCACCTGGTCTTGAAGCTAGACCACCCTTCAGCGCTCCAAGTGATAGCATGCGGGAACCTGGTCGTCAATGAAACGAAGATTGACCTTTACATTTTCAGCAAACAAAAAGAAAGAAAGAAAAGGCAGAACACGCACTTTGAAATGGCAAAACCCTGCCAGTTGTCAGTGATAACAGCGTAAAAGGTCCCAGTGTATTCCTCGAGGTTGATGTCTTCGAACCCATGGGCGGCATGGTAGCTTGGCGTGGACGGCCAGGGCGCTGCGGTGTACGAGGGCGGAGAGTCGGAGAAGGACATTTTATGCAGGAAGAGAGAGGTCGACGGCACTGAAAGGCATTAATAATACAGCCGGGAGCTTCTCGGTGAAATTCCAGGCATACCTTGCCTGTTGAGAGACACGAGTGAGACGCGAATGGACGCGGCGTCCTGGATGTTCTACACACCCAGGTCAGACGCGTGGTGGAGAGGAAACAAAAGTCACGAGAGTCACGTCACGTCAAGATAGGGGCTTGCGCCGAAATCCTTCGACACCTTTCATTTATTTGAACTACAGTTCTTTAATGAATCAGAGAGTGCTGTGGAGAGCTTACAAGCTGAGCTATGCAAAAATTTGCAGCATAACTAACTCAGTATACCTTCTCCGAGCAAACTTGCAGGCTTAAATGTTCGGGACTTTATAAGATGGGAAAAGAAAATTAATTAGGGGAAGGTAGATTAAGGAGATTTGAATAGAGGGAGTTTAATACGAGTATGCCCCCCGTGGTCCTTCAGAATGGTGCTATGGGGGCATACACACTTGCACCCGGAGCATTCCTCACCGCCACACATCTTGCAAGTAGGGAAATAATGTCCACCGTGTTCTACCCAAATGTCCGACGCCTCGCAGAGGCAGGCACACCCCGCGCAGCCCACCTCGTAGCACTTGGCGCAAGTGGATGGGCGGCGCGCGCGGTTTGCCTCCCGCTGCTCCGCTAACGTCGGCTCCCGGATTACAGGTGTGCCTGCGTGCTCGTCCTCGTCGGTGCCGTCGCCTTCGGAGTCTGATTCCACATCTTGCTGAGGCGGAGGCACTCGATTGCCTAAGTTTAGATTTTGCTGAGGTGGGGGCACTCGTTTGCCACGGCGCCGCGCCGATTCGTTGAGGATGACAGGGGCTCGCGGTGAAGGGAACACCTTGCGGGGGGGTGGGAGCGCCGTAGGATTCAACTCCATCTTCCTGCAGGCAGTGAATTAGACCATGTAAGGATTTTATAGAAGATAAAACCCGCACCTTGCTTTGCGATGTGAAACTTCCTCCAGCTCGTTCTGCGCGCGGACTCTGGAGGTGAATTCAATATGCAGTACGTACCAGCAGCCTCTGAGTTCATCTACTTTTTGCGGTACCCTTGATGCAGCTTGGCTTCCTTGCTTGGCGTACCGCCGCTGTGTATCCTCGTCGGATGCCGCGATTGTAGCACGATTCCTGGGACAATATTGAGCAGGGAACATTGAGGAAGGTGCAAAACACACCGTTGCATGCGTATCCGTGCAAACTCGTTGAGCTTGAGGAAATTTCTAGGCACAAACTTGAATACTCGAGGAATCACAGGAATTTTTGATCCTGACTTTTCACGATACTTCTGCACGCTTTCTCGCCGCCGGGCAAGCTTGATTGCTGGATCCAGGGGAGGACGTCCACGAGCCATGTACAGGAGTTAATTTTGATGATGAACGAGCTTGGGGGCGGAGAGGGAGAAAAGGAGAGATGGAGGTATGAGATCAAGCCTTAAATCCAAACTTGGCTTCAAATAACTTTGACGCATCAGTTCGTGACAGAAATTCAAACATACCTCTGTGGTCCTCAGAACAGCTCAAATAAACAATAAAAGGGTAAGGAACATCTATTGAAGTCCCATTGAACTTGAATTACGGGTGAGATAATTTTCTTTCCCCCAGACCAATTATCTTTCCATCAGTTCGCGACAAAAAATAAACCTGCCTCCCCCTGCATCAGGTACACTCAAGTATGCAGAATAAGGGCTCAGAGAGCTTGTGAATATCTCAGTGAAGCTCTGGGTATCTCAAGATTGAACGGTAGAAGATATTAACAAGTATTTATTCAACATCAAGCAACTCATCTAATGTACTAAGTAAATTGAGTCCCTCCTCCCACCGCGACGCCATGCGGGCCGAAAGTTGAGCGTACTCTTCGGGGTCGTTGCGCTCGAGCTCTGCGACGGTTTGAAAGCCATTATCTACATGGCGAAAGATACCCCCGGCGCTGAACTGCGTGAACGACACGCGCTCTTCGCCTTCTCGGACAGGGACGTTGGAGTGGGCGACGGTGGCGGATGGGAGTAGGATGAGGGCGCCGTGGGGAAACTCCACAACGAGCTTCAAGTCCCAGAGGACGAGATGCCCGCCGAGGGTCGCGTCGTACCGCCCGAGCGCCTGGATCGCGCACCAACCAAAGGCCAGGTTGAGGATGTCACGATGCTTGAAGGTCCACACGTTTCGCCCGAAGTTGAAGGCTGCACAGAAGTAGACTGAGCCGACGAATGGGCGGCGGAGGTCGGGGTAGCGGGTGCGCAGCTTGCGGTCGCATTCCCGGTAGTAGGCGTGTAGGCGCGGCGCCCAGATCGCAAAAGCTGCTAAGCAGACTATCAGCGTAAGGCCTTGGCGATAGATTGCAGAAAACCTACCGTCCGCAAACCCCGCCATCCGCTGGATGCCCACATTGGCGAGCATTTCCTCGGCGAGTTCTCGGTAGTCGTGTCCGTCGAGCCACCCCGGCGTGGACTGTCCCTTCCCATAGGAGAGCCCGACGTTTACGGCTGCGAACAATCCCCGCCGATGCGTCTTCATCGCGGCGGGAAAATGTGTCGTCCTGCTCGCCTCGCGCATGGCGGCAAAGGCGGCGTCGGTGGCGGCGCGGTAGTTGGCGCGGTCGGGCTGGCCTGCGAGCACCGCGATGATGCGGCCGTGTTTATCGAGGATGGGGCGGGGGTGGCTACGGAAGGCGCGGCGTCGTGAGTAAAAGAAGAAAAGAAGGGGGGGAGACGGCGCCTGGATGGGAAGAAGATGAGGCTCACATTCCATCCCACTGAATGATCCTGAAGCCGCGCGCCGTGAAGTCGAGCAGGGACCTCCAGACGGTGCGTCCGCGTTTCTCTTGTGCATCTTCGATTCTGCCGGCGTATGCACCAAAGGTGGTGGGAAGGGAGGAGGCATTGAGCTTGGAGTCCAGCGGCACGGCGGGCTCGACGTGCGCTTGCATAGTGGAGGCCGAGGGTTTGTGGCCGAGCTCTGCCTTGAGCTTCTTGCGCTTCTCTTTGCGGCGATCGTGCGCGGCGGCAGAGTTGCGCTGCTTGCGCGAGGCGTTGGGGGCTCTTGCAGGGCGCTGACGGTGGGCGCCAGCGTGGGGTGGAGTGGCACTGCTCACCACCTCCTCGAAAGAAACACGCCGCCGGCGTTTTTTCGGGTGCGGGTTGTCGTCGTCCACATCGTTGAATGGGTCGTGAGGAGGTGGAGGCGACGGTGGCGGGTATTCCTCGTCAACCGCGTCGAATGCGCTGGGCTGAACCGCGCTGGGGGGAGATTCATCGTCCACGGCGTTGAGGGGATCGTGTTGGTCGCGTTCTTCGTGGTCTACCCCATCATCGCGCTCGCATGCCACTGCACGCTGGAAAAGGGGCGCATAGTCGAATTCGCGCTCTTGAAACGCGAGAATTGCCTTGGAGACACCGGCAAATTCGGTGCCACTGCGCGTCTGGAAGCATTGACGCGTTTGAGTTCTTTTATTCGAGAGGTTCGGAAATGGGACCAACCTTCCGTGTAAAGGGAACCCAGAGCATCTAGGAAACGCGCCTGAAACGAATGGGTTAGTGAAAGTACGGTGGCAAGGAATATTTTAAAAAGGAGGCGGCACGGAACTTGGCTGCTGATTGTGCAGGCCAGGCCCAAGTATTGAGCCACGGCATCAGCAGCCAAGATCCTAGAAATTTGGAAGCATAAAAGAAACAAAACTGACCTCAATGCGACCCGTAGGTACCTGTGGGTGGTGGTTCAGAGAGAGAGAGCGAGGAGTAACGCACACGTGCCGTGATGTTTGGTCACACCGGCCCGTTGCGCCGTGCTCGCTCTCTCGGAGTCTCTGGATCTTCTTTCTGGTTTCTTCTCTCTCGTCTTATTCTCTCGTCTTATTCTCTCGCGTTGGTACAGCGAAACTCGCCGCCATCGCCTCTGCGTGGTTTTCGACCCCGCCTTACTCCCGCGCATCGGACCTCATCCCTCATCTTGACGTGGTGTTCGCGTGTTCGTTCGGCGCACGGTCCTTGCGCTTGCTTCCTTCTGTGGACTCGTCCCGCTCTCGCCTGCCTCTTCCAATCTGGATCGCTATGGCATCTCGTCGAATCGATTCCAGCAAGCTGGTTGCTGCCACGTCCTTCTCCAAAAAAATCAAGATTTCCAGTAGCAATAGTCGCCGTGGGCGCGGGGCACGGAGTCGAACGACAGACAGCCTCAGTCATACTCAAATGCGCATACACCAGGCTGGGGAGGAAACAGAAGAGGCGGCACGCCGCGCACGTAAGCCCGCTGTCTAACTTGGCCAAAGATGAAAAGTTCACGAAATATTAGATCTCACTCAGCAGCAACGGCGCGAAGAGAATGCTCTCCGCGATGTTCCAGAGCCATACGACGGCGGCGACATGGGATGGGACGACTACGAGGACGGCGTCCTTCGTGGTCGCACTGCCGCCGATATCAGCCACGCGGGGGAGGCCTTGCTCGACGAGGCAGCTCAAGACGTGCAGGATCTGTTTGAGGGGCTGCATGCCCAACAACAGTGCGTCAGCCCTTCTTTCCCTCCCCTCCCTCCAGCACTTAACTAACTTACTGCATAGCAAATTATTCGGCCGTCGACGGGACTACCGCACGCGCAAAGATCGCACCCAAACGCTCGTCGACGCGTTTGCTGTTCAAATGCCGGCTATGGCCGAGGCGTACTTGGCCTGGTCCCTCGAGACCGCTGAGCACGGCCTCACCAAGCTCTTCACTCACCCGGAGGGCGCTGGCGTAGACACGCAGCGAGTTTATGTTGTTGACTTGTTTAGTAAGTCTCTCCCCCACCTTCTTTGTTTCTTTACTCAATTGCACAAGCCGCATATCCTGCTGAGGTGCCCATAATCAAGGACGACGAGTACGTCGCCTCCGCCTACGTTCGCCAGGGCCTCATGCCCGCTGCCGCCGTTTTTCCCTCCGTCGTAATCACCGTGCGCGTACTGGAGGTCTTCCGCCGACTTCAGCTGCGCTGCCCCCGCCTCGGTGTGCAGGCGTTCGTCCGTGCGCTTTGCGACCTACACGGCGTTGCTCCCCGCAGCTACCTCGCCGCCCAGTTCTCGGTCGCCTTCGACGTGTACTTGGCGATTCGCGCTGCCGTCGAGAAATCTGTACAAGTTGCTCTCGGACGCGATACGCCTGACTGGCGCCTCAAGAACGCCTGCCCCTCCTGCCTTTACAAGCTGGAGGGCGAGGCCGATATCCCCCTCCCCTTCCTCGCCACCATTGACGGGAATAATTCCCTGAAACGATTCTGGCGGCGGGAGAGGGAGGTTGAGGCGGACGGAAGCATGGCCCCCGGCGTTTCGAAGGAGCTCCACGACAGCCGCGCCCCGCCGGGCGACTACTATCTTCCACGGGAGGAGGTGGATAAGTGGGCAAAGGAGGGGCTGGAGGACTTGATGCGGGAGTTCGTGCCGGCAGAGTCCGAGGGGGAGTCGGAGGGGGAAGACGAGGGCGGGGGTTGCACGGAAAGGTGGCAGAACATGAAGGAGGATGCAACCGCACGTGCGTACGGGATGTACGACGAGACGGGGATCTTCCCCGCACTTTGCAGGCACGGCTTTGTGCTCATCATTGTCGACATGGTGAAAAGTGGCGAGTTGTACGTCTTTCTATTTTATTTAGTTCACCTTCATGTGTTCATCTCCTTCGATAGGGCCAAGTACGGCTTCTCCATCGTCGCGCACCTCATCCGCGTACTGGGGAAGCTGGGGCTCGGCTACGACATCGGGTGCAGGTTTGCCCAGATGGTGCGCATGCACCCCGCGCTGTCAAAACTCGCCGCCGACAACGAGTTCAAGGCCCTCATCGGCGCCTTCCACGGCCATGCGCACAACCGTCGCTGCCAGCTCTGTAACCTCACGACCTACGTGCCTGGCGTGGGTCTTGAGGACTTGGAAGGCTGTGAGAAGTTTTTCTCCAAGTCCAATGCGCTTGCGGCGACAACGCGCTATGCGACAGTGTTCCACCGGCAGCAGGCGATTGTCTCGTACATCAAGCATGCGGATACCGCGGACGCATATCAAGGTCTTTGTAAGTTGTATCTTAAATCTATCTTATTCACGCTGACAATACTGCAGCGCTGCTTCTCGCTAGCAAGTACCGGCGCGCCCTCAAGATTAAAGGCACGGCCGTTCTCCTCCGGGAAACCATGCACTCGATGGGTATCGAGTCGCGGTCCATCTTCGAGACGTGGCTCGAGAAAGAGAAGGTCTTTCTGGCGACGTTGTCCAAAGAACCGCCGCAGGAGACCCTAGAAATGGAGTATTACCAGAAGCTGGTAAATCTCCAAGATCTCGAGTACGTTGTTTTCAATTCCTGCCTTAACTGCAGCTGACAAAATGTTTCACAGAGAACGCGTCGCAATCATCGCCAGCGTTGGGCTTCCGATGCTGCCTGCTGACGTCGACGCAACGTATACTGCGGCGGCGTCCCAGACGCGCCGCATCGAGACTCAGCGCCGCCACGCAATAGAGCTACGTGACAAGACGCTGGCAGTGGTCGTGGACCTCGAGGTGCGGCTCAACATCGCGCAGCGGTGGGAGGACGATGGTGACGATTGGATCCGGGTGGCCGCCATGGCAAAAAATAGACGGTACCAGCGCGCCATCGATGCGCTGGAGGGCCTGGTGGTGGCGCGCATGTTCGAGCTGTCGAAGGTGAATATGTCGGACACAGGTCAGTAGGGTTTCTTTCATTCTTTGGCAAACAAAAGAAACTAACGTCTCGGGGAAGGCTACAAGCTACGCAAGCATATCGCGAAGGCGTTACAAGCACGCTCAAAAGGCGTCAAGAGCGCGCTTGAGCGGTACAACGACGCCGCTGCCGCCATGTCTCCCCCGCGCACGCAGCTCTCGTGGGAGCAGATCGTCGACTTCGCCTTCCTCGCCGATTTTGACCTCCTGCGCGACGGACGGGAGGACATTCGTGATGAGCTGTGGGCACAACCGGCGGGCCGCGTAGCAATGGACCAGCACTTCAAGCTGCTACGTGCTGACGAAGAAATCACCCGCCTCAACCTCGAGATCCCGAGGCTCGTGACGCACATGAGGGACGAGGACGCCTTCCTCATCTACCAGGAACGCCGTCTGGTCCGCGAGGGGAACCCTGCCCTGGCGCACCAGGTCGGTGTCCACCGGATGGAGCGGGGCCGCTTCAACAGGCTCCACATGGAGCGGCTGGTGAAGCTGAGCAAGGAGCCCGGCTTCACCGCCTCCCTTGTCCCCGGCGTCAGCGTGAGCACTGACCGCCGTGTGCCCGTCGGTGAGGCGGAGGACATTGTGATGGCAGACGTGGGGGAGACCGCCGTGCCGCCGCCTGAAGAGCACGAGCTGAATATCGACCCTAACGCGGACCTCGACATTGAGCTCCTGGCTGACGCCTTCGAACGCATTGTTGTCATGTCGCACGACACTTAATATATTATTTACTCATCTCACACATTTTCTACAGACTTTTGTGTTTTAACGGAGCAATGTGATGTATTAGTATCAGATTGATGTTACATTATGGTCTGTGAGTATACAAGATGGACTGGTAATTTTCTCAGGAATTTACCTCCACTTTTGCGCCCAGCGCGGACTCGGCGGCGGCAATTATGATGGCGGGTGATGGCAGTGATGAGGCGCGATGGCGCGCCGCTGCCTTTGATGGGTTAAATAGCGAAGTTAATGAAGATATTGGATACATACCCCCGACATCAGGCGCGATGGCGCGCCGCCGCCTTTGATGGGTTAAATAGCAAAGTTAATGAAGATATTGAATACATACCCCCGACATCAGGCGCGATGGCGCGCCGCCGTATTTGATGGGAACTGTTGGGAAATATAAAGATATTGAATACCTACGGTAAATAGCGACTGCATTAGCTCTGAAGTTAGTGAAAGTTATTAAATACACACCTTTTAGCACAATTTCTCTAAATATGAGGTTGATATGCACTACATATCACCCGTCTATTTACAGCGTACAGTGGGCTGTACAGGTGGGCTCGATGGAGGTTCGAATGCAGTGTGGCCCGATGGAGATGATTCACATTACACTAACCAAAATGCCGGGCGAAGCCATTGGACAAACCCATGGAAATGCTGGCCGAAGGCATCGGACTAACCCATTGAAATGCTGGGTAAGGGCATCGGAAACCCATCGAATGCTGGGCGAAGGCATCGGACTAAACCCATCGAAATGCTGGGCGAAGGCATCGGACTAACCCATGGAAATGCTGGGTGAAGCAAAGGGGAAGGCATGGAGCGAGCCCGTGGAAATGCTGGGTAAAGGCATCGGAAACCCATCGAATGCTGGGCGAAGGCATCGGACTAAACCCATGGAAATGCTGGGTGAAGGCATCGGACTAACCCATGGAAATGCTGGGCGAAGGCATCGGACTAAACCCATCGAGAGTAGAGAGGCACAGGCATGAATGGATAGGAGACACAGCTGAAGAAACTGGGTTTTAAGGCCTTGGAAAGGTTATAGGCTATCGGGGAAGGTCTCTTGAATCCACCTCTGTTGTTGACCGGCCGTATGAATGGGTAGGCGCTCGAAGGACAATTGAGACAGGGGTTCAAGTGACCAGTGGTACGGGAAAAGGCCAGAAAGGTGCTTGAACAAGAGTAAACAAGTCGCTTCAGGAGCGCGGAGGAACGGTCATGTTCGGGTAAATGGACAAGAACGTATCTACAGCACCAGAGATAGGAGTCGCACGGAAGGACCCATTGAAAGTAGACAGTATCTCGAGCTGGAGGTTTGGAAGTGGCAACATTCAAAGCTTGAACAGAAGTAGAAAGGATCTTGAGGACATCTTGAAGGCGGACCGAGGTAGACATGGAGGAGAGAAGGAAGAGGGATTTGATCTACCTTGAACAGAAGTAGAAAGGATCTTGAGGACATCTTGAAGGCGGACCGAGGTAGACATGAAGGAGAGAAGGAAGAGGAAATTTTCGGAACGAGCAAAAACTCCCAACAATTCAAGCTTCCATCCCGCCCTCCCTACATTCCAAAGCACAATTTCTGTCGCTTACCAAATACTCTGATTTAGCTAATCTTCTATACACTGTATTAGTATCAGGGCCAATGTTCGGGGTATCTGCGCTCCACGGCCCCCACATTGAGTCGGGGAGCCCACTGGGCTCTCACCCGAGTTCTAATCTATCTGGATTCTGGGCCTCGCGGCCGTCACTCGGGTCGGAGAAGGAGCGCAATGCACAAAGCAGTGATTCTCTTGCCAATCTGTCACTCCCTTCAGCTCCAATCAATTATTTCATTAAGAAAGTCCAATTATGTATAACGAAAGGATTTGCACGGTGTGCAGTGTGTGATTCAAAGTTCCAAACCTCCCAAATAAAGCGATTTCCCAGTTACATCAAACCCGGAAGGTTTAAACCTGAACAGTGTCAAGTTGCCACTCCTGGTTGATGTTGTTGTCCGTGCAGTCCCACAGCTGTATGGGGTTTCCGATTGTCGAGTTGCCGTCGGTGAGGTCAAGGCACTTGCCCGAGCCGGCCCACTCGATGGTCTGGCGGTTAACCTTGAACTGCTGGTTGGGGTTGTTGGTGCCGCAAGTCCAGATCTGTAGGAGATAAGCGGCGTCGTAATGACCATAATGAAAGTACTGCACCTGAAGCTTGACGCCATCGACGTTGTTACCGTTGGTCACATCGAGACACTTGTTGTCATACGTCCGGATGGTGCCGGTGAGCGGCGCGAAGGGTGCAAACCAGGTGAAGTTGGCGTTGGGCGGGTTCGGGCCGCCGTTGCCGACGCCGCAGCCCATGAGCGTTACGGCCGCGCCATCGCTGTTAGAGGCGGCACCGACGCAGAAGGGTTGGCCTTTGACTGCCAACACGACGTTGAGCTGGGAGCGAGATAAAATCGATGACATGCTTACTCGGATCAGGCTGGTTGGTAGCTGCGACGATTTTCAGACAAACTCAAAAACCGACGACTAAAAACTTACTGTTGCCGCCCAAAATGATCTGAGGGCTGCGGAAAAAAAACATGAAATTCATTTCCCCGACAGAGGGAAAGGGCAAAAGACTCACGCTCCGAAATCGGGATTGGGAGCAGCACCCCACTTCTGGTTGTTGTTGTTAGTGTCACAGGTCCAGAGCTTGTTTTCCCGGCGTGAATATGTATACAGTGCAAGAAAAGAAGATGAACGCGCACCTGCAGCTGAGTGCCGTCCGTAAGCTTCCCATCAGTCAGGTCGATGCACTTGTCGGTTCCACTCCATTGGAAAGTGCCGTCGAGGTTGTTGACCCACTTTTGGTTAGGTCCTCCACTGCACGTCCAGATCTGCAGTTTCGTGCCGACAGCATTAACACCGCCAGTCACATCAAGGCACTGCGCCGCGAGTCAACGTAATATAAGAGGAATATCAGGCAGCCTCCCACTTTGTTGCCAGAGATTGTGATTGGGCTGGGGCTGGTGCTGCCTCTGATGGCAAAGGTGGCGGTCCACTCTTGCAGCGAGGTGTCCTCGGTATTGCAATTGTGGATCTCGACCTGAAATGGATGAATAAGACTGTGTATGTACGGCGAAAATTGCGGATCTGTACAGGAGCACCATCAGTATTTTGAGTGGTGGCAATGCAGCCCTGGATTCCCGCGTTGAAGACTGGAAGAGTCAGCGCATATTAGTGGGCGAATATGAAAGGCAATACATGAAGGGTTGCGGGATTGAATTTGGCCCGCCGAGGCGGAGAGAATGAATGCCGAGAGAGCGACAAGCGAAGCGGAAATCATGAGGACGTTCGTAGGGAAAGAAAAGGGATGATGACTGAATCTATGTTCGTTGCTGCTTTTTATATTCAGCATTGAATTCAATTGACGGCGTTGCCAGGCCGAATAGTGAAAATCAGCGAGCGAAATGTGGACGGTTGGCAGTTGGCAATCACCGTCTCAGGATGCGTGCAGTGCTAAGATCCTTCCGGGCCGACGGCCACCGGCGCGGGATCGACATATCTTTGATCGCACATCGCGCATCACTCGGCGTATGCCAAAGCCATTGGTTACGTGACGTAATGGCTACTCAGGAACTTTCGGAAGCGAGCATGAAGCGAGTTCTCCTAAATGATTAGTAGAGCCGGCAAGCGGCGGGGCACAAATAGAACCAGAGTTTTTGCTCGGGTGTCGCGCCCGACCGAGGAACGAGGTCGGCGCGATCCCCTCGCACGAAGGTTGAAAAACTAGAGTAAAAAAGATTTCTGATTGATTTTTCCGGTACCTTTTTGGCCCGAGCCGGTCAGCTTATATAAGCCATTTCTGGCCGGACATTCTTGGAGCTCAAGAGCACAAATTAGAACTAACGTTCTATTTGTGCATTGCGCTCCTTCTCTGACCGAGTGGCGGCCGCGAGGCCCAGAATCCAGATAGATTAGAAATCGGGTGAGAGCCCAGCGGGCTCCCCGACTCAATGTGGGGGCAGTGCAGCGCAGATACCCCGAACATTGGCCCTGATACTAATACAGTGTATAGAATATTAGCTAGATTAGATATTGGGATGTAGGGAGGGCGGGGTGGCCAATATGGAAGCTTGAATTGGTGAGAGTTTGTGCGTGTCCTTGGTGAATTTCAATGAGGGGTGGGTGGGAGGCGAAGCTTGAATAGAAGTAGAAGGGATTTGAGGACATCTTGAAGGTAGACCGGGGCAGACATGAAGGGGAGAGGGAAGAGGGATTTGATCGACGTCGTCTGCTGATGCACAAACCCTGTTCTGTCGATCACTCGTACCTCGTTAACAACAGAACGTCAATTTGTGCATTGCGCTCCTTCTCTGACCCGAGTGGCGGCCGCGAGGCCCAGAATCCAGATAGATTAGAAATCGGGTGAGAGCCCAGCGGGCTCCCCGACTCAATGTGGGGGCAGTGCAGCGCAGATACCCGAATGGCCTAGGAGTGAACGACGCATCGGCGCAGACAGGATCCCCAAGAATGAGTAGGAGGTCAATTAAGGTCCAACTTGAAGGGCGGGAGAACTTGCGTGGAATTACATCGATGCCATGGTTTTCAATCAGAGCATTGTTTGTGCACATTGGAAAGCAACCAGTTTGGACCGTGGGAACAGACCGGCTGGCCTCTCAATGAAGGTTTGGAAGGTGAACCCGGGCAAGTACCAAGACATTCGGTTGGGTTCAGTGAATTGAAGAACCGGAGATGCCAGTAGCAGAAATGGCACAAAGACTGGTTTGAGTGAACAAGTGATCCTCTGGAGGCAGCGGATGTCGAGCAGAGAATACCAGTAGCAGAAATAGCACAAAGACTGGTTTGAGTGAAGAAGCGATCCTCTGGAATGGAATTCACTTGCGGCTGAATGGTCGGAAGGCGATAGCCGAGATGGAGTTCGACCCAAGTTGCTAAGACGTTGGAACAGAGTTTACCAAAATAGCATAGCGTAGAGCATTAATTGTCGCAGGAACTCAATTACTCGAGCAAGGGATTGAGGACTGCTGAAGGTTTGAGGTCCAAAGCTCGAGGCAGATCGGAGCACGGTGAACTTCGGAACAGAGTTTGCCAAAATAGGATAGCGTAAAGCATTAATTGTGCCAGGAACTTGATTACTCGAGCCAGGGGTTGAGGAAATGCTGAAGGTTTGATGTCCAGAGCTCCTTCGAAGGAGAAGAGTAGAGGTGGCGTGCGACGGAGTACGGTGATTGATTGTAGGTGGACTGCTAAATCACTAAAGGTTAAGGAATTATGAGTACTGCTGTAATAATTTCCAGTGCATTCGGAGTAGGCGAGGCGGAGCGATGGTAACCGTATGATTGCAGTTGCAACACAATTTTCGGCGACGGGCAGGTGGAAATTGAAGCAAGGCGGTGTTCATAGGTTGAGGATCGTTTGAACGGAACTTGCGGGCGTTGAAATAACGATGCGGCGCGGCGGTCGAAAACTTTTGGTGAGTTTGATCAAGATGATTGACGCGGTCACATTCGGAGCTTGTATAGAGCGCTGTGGAAAGCATTAGATGGCACTACATGGTTGGGAAATACTTGGAATTGAACGAGGAGGAGTACCGTGCTTAGTTGAGCGCGAGAGGAAATGGAACACCCAAATGGACCGCTTTCGGCAATCAAATCCCAGATGAAGAAAAACTTCAGACATTGCGTAGAGTCAGGTGTTCGATGCCGCGGAAACTTCGAAAATGTTGAAAGAGATGGCGGCGGGAGGCGGAGCATCGTGGAGAACGTGACCTGAGGGGTGCGGCGTTCCAGACCTGTCGAATATGTGGAGCGTAGACGGACCGGTGGGCCAGGAGCCAAAGATTTGTCTTTTTTTTTCTTTTTCTTTTTGAGATCTAGTGGGGGAATCCTATTCATCGGATTCGGTGTGATCGAATCATCGCGGAACGTGACTAGAGGGGTGCGGTGTTCCATTGAGGACGTAGAGCGTAGGTGGACTAGTGGGCCGGGAGCCAGAGCATTTTCGGCGAGAGTTCAACTAGCAGGGAAGAGGTCGACACTCGATCCAAAAGTTCAGAGCTAGTAAGGGAAGCCTATTCATCGAATGGGTGTAATCGAATCAAGGCGCGATCCTGGTTGGAGTTCGAAGGGAGATGGATCGGAGTATTCGGATGCTCCATGGCGGAGTTCAGCAGTTGGTTCGGCTGGGTCCAGCGGACTCGGAGGAAAGAGGATGATCCAAGTCAGATAGTAGACGAGTGAAGAGAAGGCACCGAATTGAAGCAAAAGCTAGAAACCATCACCAAAACGTGAAAAAGGTTGCAGATGGGTGCAATGATCAAAATGTACCGGAATGCGCGAAATGACCCAAATTATTCTGAATTTTTGTGCGAGCCTGCAATGAAATGACCATTCCGGAATGTCCGGAATATTGCGGAAGTTGGGAATAGTTGTGGTACACTGCAGTGCATTGCACGTTGATTGCACGACACCACACATGTTCCATCATACAGCGTGCCACCTTGACTTTATTCACAATCACTCGATGGAACACATCGCGCGAGGAAGAATGAATGGAATAGATTTGCACTATATACATACAGACACAATCTCTCTATACCGAGTATCCCGATTCGGTGGATGCGACAACGTTGATATAGATATCATATCAGGCGAGAGCTTGGTTGAGGTGTACTTGCAGAAAGCTTGAGAGGATTGAGGAAGATCTTGACGCCCGAACGCGCACAGCGGGATCAAGTTTAATCATCTTGATGGTCATGCAGTATGGAACGAAGAGATCGGCCTTGAAAGCTTGCCCACGACTTGAGATAGAGGATTTTCGAGGGCGTGAGGCAGTTTGGGGTATAAGAAGTTGCGCGAGCACGAGAAGCTTGCGACGAAATCGGGGAATCTTCTAGAGCTTGAAGCGATTTGCGCTAGACAGAGTTGCGGGCGAACCAGCTAGGGATCGGGAGTGCCAATGAGAAACTTGAGTAGATTGCAGAAGACTTGAGGTAATTTGATAGGATAACAACGAAGTAATCAGTCTGGATGAGCTTGCGACGGAAATCCGAGGCTTGAGGTGGGCACTGAAGACGGAGGATTTCGAGGGCCTGAAGCGACTGGAGAAGGACCAGCACCAATAAGAACTTCTGTTCATTGAAGACACCGTGGAAAGGACTTGAGGTGGCTTGACACTGGCAGCGTGAGTGGTAACAAAGCAGCACGAGAATAGAAGTAGCCAGGATAGGGGACAGAGGTGGCGAGGATATGGTGGGGGGAGATAAGATCAGCTGGTCCTCACGCAAAGGGCACAAGTGGCTACGCACCGCTGCACTTCCTCAATGAATCCCTCCGCACCACGCTGTCCGGCACGCCTAGACATTGTCGTTGTATCTGCGGTGCCAAAGATGAAAGAGCTGGAATAGATCATGATTCACGGGGAGTACCCCTGCAGGCCGTTGAGCACGGGAAGCGCAAGTGGCAGCGAGCGAGGAAGGGAAGGAAGAGAGGTGTTTGATCTTGTTGTGACGGCATCAAAACGAACCAACCTCGCGCTCACGTGAGTTTTTGATGTAACGGCCTTCGGCCTTTGTGTCTCCGAATCCGATTTCCGCCGGTCATCGTGCTATATAACAGGGAGAACTTGTCCGTCCAAGAGTCGGAATTGGGTGCAATGTTGACCAAGTTGTGGCGAAATCAGAGGTAAGTATTATTTGGTACTTGTTTACAAGTGTGCTAGCATCTGGATAATTATTCCCAGAGAGGTTCAAAAATTATACTGTACTAGCTTTGAAATAGAGCCCTCATGATGAATCCTCAGTTCAAATCCGATTTGATAAAATCAGGATATGGTCAACCAAAAGGTTGAATGATACTTATTGCCGAGGTCGACTGCAACATCCACCGGCCTTGGGGCCGCGTTGCCTAGGCTTCAGAATGCCTGCGAACTCATTGCAATGCCCTTGCGATCATTTTGAATCGCACAGAATCATTGCGATCATATTGCAATGGCTCACCGGGCCGGCGGCATCCACAGGCCATCAGCAGGTTTCTCCGCTTTTGGTGATGACACCGGTTGATTCTTTGAGATCAAAAGAACAGACGAGGGGAGACGGGCCGTCAAGTTGAAGCAAAGAAAACCCAAAACCAGAACTGACCCCAAGAAATATTGGTGGTTGGTCTTGAGTTCGAAAGCTGAGTTCGAAAACAGGCAAGTGGAGACGGACCGTGAAGTGGAAGCAAACGAAATCCGAGAGCAGAACTGACCTCAAGAAGATTTGAAATATTGGCGGTTGGTCTTGAGTTCCAAAACAGGCAAGCGGAGACGGATCATGAAGTTGAAGCAAGTGAAATCTGGGAGCAGAACTGACGCCAAGAGTTCCAAAACAGGCGAGCGGAGATGGACCGTGAAGTTGAAGCAAGTGAAATCCGGGAGCAGAACTGACGCCGAGAAGAGTTGAAATATTGGCGGTTCTTCTTGAGTTCGAAAGCTGCTGCAATGCTGGGTGATTTCCCGGGAGCCAGTAGGAGTGAACACCTCGAGTGGACGACGCATGCGCCCAGTGTTGCGGCCTGTAAACAATGACTTTGAAGCAGAGCATGGTGTGCGGGAATAATCAATGAAATAACACGGACGGTTGCGGGAAGCTGTCCTGACTTCGTTTCCGACATGGGATGAAAAATGGGAAGAATTAATGGCAGGACATTTAAGCGGCGCGGCTGGAAGAGAATGGCTCGATGGAGGTTCAAATGCCAATGTGGCTCGATAGAGATTCGCGTTACGCCAACCAAAATGCTGGGCAAAGTCTTGGGACAAACACGTGGAAATGCCGTGGAATGGCTGGGCAAGGGCATCAGACGAACCAGTGGAAATACTGGGCGAACGTATCGGACAAGGTCATGGAAATGCTGGGCGAAGGCATCAGACGAACCCATCGAAATGCTATCAAAATGCTGGGCGAAGGCATCGGACGAACCCGTGGAAATGCTGGGCGAAGGCATCAGACGAACCCATGGAAATATTGGGTGAACGTATCGGACAAAGCCATCGAAGTGCTGGGCGAAGGCATCGGACCAACCCATCGAAATGCTGGGTGAAGGCATCGGACGAACCCGTGGAAATGCTGGGTGAAGGCACCGGATGAACCCGGGGAAATGCTGGGCGAAGGCACCAGACCAACCCGTGGAAATACTGGGCGAACGTATCGGACAAACCCACGGAAATGCTGGGTGAAGGCATCGGACTGACCCATCGAAATGCTGGGCGAAGGCATCGGACTGACCCACCGAAATGCTGGGCGAAGGCATCGGACTAACCCATCGAAATGCTGGGATAGAACATCGGACGAACCCGTGGAAATGCTGGGTGAAGGCCTCGGACAAACCCATCGGGGGTAAAACAGCACAGGAATGAATAGGTAGGAGATAGAGCTGAGGAAACTGGGGTCTAGGGCTTGGAAAGGTTATAGGCAATTGGGGAAAGTCTCTTGAATCTGCCTCTGTTGTTGACCGCCGTATGAATGGATGGATGTTCGAAGGACAGTTGAGATAGGGGTTCAGTGACCAGTGGTACGAGAAAACGGGCCAGAAAGTTGCTTGAACAAGAGTAGACAAGTTGTTTCAGGAGTGCGGAGGAGTGGTTGTGTTCGGGTAAATGGACAAGAACATATCTACGTCGCTAGAGATAGGAGTCGCACGGAAGGGCCCATTAAAAGTAGACGGTATCTCGAGCTAGAGGTTTGGAAGTGGCGACATTCGAAGCTTGAATAGAAGTAGAAGGGATTTGAGGACATCTTGAAGGTAGACCGGGGCAGACATGAAGGGGAGAGGGAAGAGGGATTTGATCGACGTCGTCTGCTGATGCACAAACCCTGTTCTGTCGATCACTCGTACCTCGTTAACAACAGAACGTCAATTTGTGAACCTTGTCGAAGACTCGAAAGCGGCGAGTTTCTGAGAATTACTTGTCCCCCACTCGCATTGTAATACTGTACTATTACGACCAATGTTTCAGGTGACGGGTGACGGGGGGTCGTGAACTGAACCAATTCGGCATGGGTGACGGTGACATTTCGATTTTTGGCGTGACATAGGGGCGAAAACTGTCAAAAATTCTCGGCCGGCACCTGCCGGAGGCTGCCGTCCGTCCATTTATGGGAATCTCCGGTGATTGCCGATCAGTGAACCTTGATCCCAGTGAACCTTTGAGGTGACGGGTGACATGGCATGAACCTTTGGTCGTAATAGTACAGTAGAGGTGAGACTCCTGCAACGGAATCTATGTTCGCCTGAAGACTGTTAAGGCTTCGGACCCTATCTATCTTATTCGAAAACCTGGGCCCACATTCTCAAATCAGATGGATAGGAACAGAAAACAGGAAATCAAGTGAATGCAGATACTGGAAGAGGAAGCCGCATGCTAAAGCGGAATCCTTGGAGGAATACATGAGCCAAATCTGACGACATGTGTGAGAGGCATGATAATTTAGTCTACCATTGCTCCGTGGACGGCCCAATAAAATCAGTGTCCTTCGCCTCCAAGACATGGTGTGAGGCCGATTTTCGGGCATCTGTAGGACGATCTCCATGTTCACGAGGGCAACCTAGCGGGATTCGGTTTAAGAGTGCAATTTCACGCCCCAAAGGTCAAAAACTCACGCGACCAATTATGTCGGGACCGTTGTATGCACCGCCGGGACCGTTCAGCAGGCTCTGGTGCTGGAGTGCGCCAACATAGTAGTTTGTGGCCTCAGCTAGCTCTTTCGAGCCTTTAGGAAGATGTGAGTGTTTCAGAATGAACATAGAGCCTCCTATGTCAAATTCCACACGGGGCGTAGTTTTCCCTACTGTCATGGGGATAAGGTGGTAGAGTAGGTGCTGAGTTTGGGGGCCCAGAAACTTCGTCGTGGACCCAGGAATTTGGGCGTAGTGGGCGCTCACAAAATCATCGCCCACGTAACAAAACGTTGTGCCTGACGCCAAGAGAAAGGAATTTATACATACCGAACAGAATCACTCGAGGCGCACCCGTGTCCAGTTCGGCCGTTCCGTTACTGGAGATGTATTCTATCCCATTCAGTTTCTTGATGCAACTAGAAAACATCCAGTGCTCGTCGCCCAGGATCGGGATGCAGTTGTGCCAATCGCCTGTGTTTGGCCCGCTGAGGACCGGCCTGCGACCGAAAGTGATGTAGCTATTGGCAATCAGTAGTGTATTCGTAGGTCGAGGTATCAGAGCGAACCCAAAGTTACGGCCCAACAAAATCGTCATTTCAGGGCTCTCCTTGCGTTGGAAGGGACATTTAGACGTGTAAGGGAATACGAACAAGCACTCACCAAATGGGTCGTACTTGCTGAAGGAATGACTGATACACACATTAATATAGAGCGGCGTCGATTAAATTGAAAAGTACCGGGGAGCGCCTCAATACATTGTCTGAAACGCTTTGGGAGGGTCAGAACATCCAATGGATCATCGAGAGAAAATCTAACATTCTTCGACCCAATCCAAGAATGCCTGAAGTGGGGACCCTTTTGAATAACGGTGAGATTGCAGAAGCAACTCCAAATGTAAGAAGCAGCCAGGGTTTGTATGGTTCGTTTACAGGCAGAGGGCCCCAATAAGGGCGAAGATAAATGTAATCCGTCCAAAGCTTGTACTCTGAATTGAAAACTCTAGTTAACCCACATTTCATACGGATGAGGACGACCTACTGGCAAAGGTGCCGTCGACGTAGTTGACGGTGCAAGTTCCGTCACCGAGTTGCTCGTTCGCATCCGCATTGCGTGGGAACCAAAAAAGGGGCGGATGTCCAGGGGCTCCATGGGGGCACGACGCAGTTGTTCGGAGCTCTTGCCCGTATACCCATCTATAAAAATTAGAAAGGGGAGGTCCTTTTACAAGTCGCTAGAGCCTATAAATCAATGCGTAAGTTTGAAAAAAGTGTAGGCGCCGAGGAACACTCACCGAGGTCGAATACTACTGGAAAATTTCGTGGCCCGATTGAAGGGTAGTCTGGATGTCCAAACACCTGTGCAGACCACGGCCTCAATGCTCCTTTGTTGTTCTTCGTTGGCGATAGAATTTCTCACCAATTTCCCGACGACTTCACGATCTAAGTTGTGTCAGCCTGGCTGCAGGAACACATTGCGAAGCCGTACATGGACCAAACACCTTCATGGTGGTGGTGGTTGTAAGTAACTCATCCGGCGACTCCGCATTTCTCGCTGGGTCGGGACCACGATCTGCATGGACAGGTATAAAAGAGGGAGTGGCGACATGATCTGCATGCACCGTAACGGAACTGGGGGTAGCAACACTGGGGCGAGCCGATGGGGGTGCTACTTTGTAGGCGGAAGTCGATTGCAGGAGACCATCACTAGAGAAGACAGCACCAACAGAGGAAGGGAGAATGAGGTGGTGACGAGCTAGATATCGAAGGCGAACGCCCATGGCCTGCAGGGTAAATATTGGGGGAGGGACATAATGAGGTAAACTCACATCGGCCAATTCCGTGTCTGCATCGAGGGTAGGGATTGTTAGTTCAATCGTGAACACGGCGGACAACTGCTTGTCCTTTTCCAATTTGGGCCAGCGCGTCCTTGAGCACACCTCGACCACGTCCTTTTGTTAACTCCGGCCGCTTTGGCCTTTCGGAGTTTCCCGCGGGCACGAGGCAGCCACGCGCTTTCGGTATTTTCCGCGAGAAAAATGATCTGAAATACTGCTTTTTTGCTCTTGGGTGCAGTTTTGGTTGTAATATTTTCGGAAGTGGCTGCAAGTCATTGAATAAGCGGCGGGGACAAGGGTTTGTGAAAGATTGGTGGTAGAACATCAAAAACCGAGCCAGAACATGTCCCGAACATGATCAAATCAGTGCTCTGCCCTTCTTAGCAATACAGTTCCCATAGGATTTGACTTGGACAACTGGATGAGTGTTTTAGTGATTTAAAATAACTTTTCAGGCCAAAATAAGAGGCTGAACAGCAGGTTTACTGGTCTGTGATGACGAGTGTGACCGCCCGGAACAGTGCGGCAGTGGGCGGCAGGGCCCGCCGGTCACACCCTTCCTGATGTGCATCCTGCGGCAGTCCTCCTGCAAGATTTGTTCATCTAAAAAACACAGGGAGGTGGTGTTTTGACTGTAGGTAATTCAGAGGCCTAGTCATATCTGAGCTGGGCTGTTGATAAAAAGCAGAAGACCCATTCTTCATCATTTGGGCCTGTTTTCCGTTAATCTTTCGATGTTCTCTCTCAAAGTTTCCTTCTGGCCCTATTCTGAATATCAATCGGCTCAATCCCAGTCAGCTCTGAGAATATTTTGATGACAACTAAGCCCAGTAGAAAAAAAAACTCATTTTGAACTTGTTTACTTCTCGCCGAACACATGTGGCTGCCTCGTGCCCGCGGGAAACTCCGAAAGGCCAAAGCGGCCGGAGTTAACAAAAGGACGTGGTCGAGGCGTGCTCGAGGACGCGCTGGCCCAAATTCGAAAAGGACAAGCGGTTGTCCGCCGTGGAAACAGACAGACGTTGACGAGTTTGCCATGTCCTGAGTAGATTTGTCGTATGACGCCAGAAAATTGAGGTTCTCTTATGTGGCTTGCACGCAGCCCTGCGCGTGCAGTCTATATCGAACACCATCCATCGATCCCACCACGTTGTCAATTCAAAGAAGGAATTAGGTGAAGAAGTAACTTATTACATGGGCTGAGTTTGGTCTCAGATTGGTTCGATAACGACCGCGGTCAACGTGGTCAATCGCCTTGAAACAGTGTGGATGTTTCTGTTTCTGACGCAGATCGAGGGTCTTTTTTTAGTTCCAAAGCCGTCGAAGGTCGTCAAATGTCCAGAAGTAAACTGATTGGCACTGATCCAAAATTGAAACAAACGTGGCCGCGGTTAGTTGTGAAATTTTGGCCTCAAAAATCTAAATCTCGGACAAGAAGTCGCAAAAATTCTTAGAAAGCCAAATTTTCGGAGAGACTCCAGGCCTGCGAATTTGGTCAAGACTTGGCATCAGGAAAAACTCCCTGGGAAATAGCCTCCCGGTTAGATACATAGCCGAAAATAGCAGATCATAGCTGTGGTAGCCTCGGCTCACAATTTATAGCTCCGTAGTGGGCTAATAGCTGTAGGTGCTGACCCTGTAGATCTGGATAGTTCAGGGAATGTGCTATAATAAGCTATATACCTTCATGCTGCAGACATTTAGCAGCATGTATCTGGCCGCTGACAATGTGTAGCTCTATCTTGACTCCTCGGAGTCAGCCGTACTTCTATCAAAATCACCGTCCAAGAATTACGGGCAAGTATGTTGCACTTTGTCCTTTGTATTTATTCTTGGTCTTCAAATTCCTGAATGGTCTCGGGCCCTTGATTTCTTGACCAACTCCGAGTCGCATGACTGTTGTTGGATTATCGCGCGGTAGATTCATCCCGTAGTTAGTGTGAGACCGGAAAGTTCTTTTAAGAGCCATAGAAGAATATATCTGCCTAATTATTGAGCCCACTTGCCTCCCAAGCAGCGGCGCTGCGGTTCAAATTTGGGTTAAAAACGCGTGCACCCAACGTGCACCATTGAGCAAGTTAATGGCGCAGATGCTTGATGATGAAGCAAAGAGAACTTAGAATCACACGAGATGAGGGTTAAAGACAAGATAGGATATTCATAGTGTAGAATACATGTACTTAAATACTACGAGGAGGACAGCCTCACTGAGTCAATGTAGGAGTCATAGGAATATTCTACTACATTCTATAAGGCTACTCATGATTCTACAGAGTTCTACGATGCACTGGTTTACACTGGCGGCTTGTCCGTGATGCCTAACGGCACTTACTCCAATACTCCCCCTCAAGCCGGCAGTAGTCCCATGTTCAAACTGAACTGCTCGTGTTTCACGCGGGCTAAGGGCTTCGTGAAAATGTCTGCAACCATGTCATTGGTTGGACAATATTCGACGCTGATAATACCGTCTTCAATGCATTCTCGGATGAAATGATTCTCAATGCGAAAGTGTTTCGATCTTGCGTGATGTTGAGGATCGCGTGCAATGGAAATTGCGGACTGGTTGTCCGAGTAGATCAACATCGACTCCTTGGTGTTAAATTCGAAAGGAAGGGCTTCAAATAAATATCTGAGCCAGATTGCATGCCGGGTTGCGGCGGCGAGAGCTGAGTATTCAGCTTCGGCGGTGCTGAGGGCCACAGTTGGTTGTTTCTTGGAATGCCAAGCAATGGGACCTCCAGCTAAGAGATAAATGTATCCAGAGATTGATTTGCTGTCATCTGGATTGGATGCAAAATCGGAGTCGCTATACGCGCCGTAGTGGTTGAAGATTGAGTTCAGATCGGAGTTGAAGTCCGGGCCGCCAAACGTGATCCGTTGATTGCGCGTGCCTTTGAGGTAACGGAATACTCTCTTCACCGCTGTCCAGTGCGTCGCGCTCGGGTTTGCTGCATACACTCCGACTCTGCTGACTGCATGTGCAATATCTGGACGACTGACTGAGGCTGGCCAAATCAACGAGCCTATAAACTCGGCATAACTATGGCCGCGTTCATCTGTTGTGCTTCCCTCGCGCTCGTTCTTCTCGAGTACAACGTTCGGGTCCATTGGCGTCTTGACTGGCGACATGTGCTCATATCCAAAACGCTTCAAGATGCCGTCGATGTAGTGCTCCTGCGAGATCTGGATAGTCTTCGCGGCGCGGTCTCGGTATATCTCGATACCGATGATCTTCTTGGGCTCCCCGAGGTCATTAATCTCGACTTCACTCTTCAAAGCGGCTTCAGTGGCTGATAGCATAGTGGGGGCATTGCTGAATAGCAGTAAGTCATCTACCCAAACCGTGATGATGACATATTGGTCTTTGATTTGGCGCAGATACACGCCGTGGTCGACTTCGAGTCGATTGAAGCCATGCTTCGTGAGTATGGAATGCAGCTTGCGATTCCATTCCCTGCCTGACTGCTTCAGTCCATACAGGGTCTTCCTGAGACGGCATTTCCGTCCTGAGCCATCGTCGAATCCTGGAGGCTGTTCCATGAATACCTCTTCTTGCAGGTCTCCATTCAGGTATGCTCCTTTTACATCTAACTGCTTCATCTCTAGATCTTTGACAGCAGCGATTGCTAGGAGGGCTCGGAGGGATTCCAGGCGAACAACTGGGGCGAATGTGTCGAAGTAGTCGATGCCGGAAATCTGTGAGTAACCCTTGGCTACGAGTCTCGCTTTATAGCGGACAATTTTCCCTTGCTGACCTGTCTTTAGGTCGAATACCCAACGACATCCGACGGGTTTGCGTTCTGCGGGGCAATCTTCGAGCTCCCACGTACCCATCGTCGCCAGGTTCTCCAGTTCGGAGTTAATGGCGCGTTCCCAATGCGGCCATTCAGGCGAGGCCTTTGCCTCTGCAATGCTCCGGGGGATATTCGGCTTCCCCGGGTCGAGTTCTCCGACTGCCGCCATGAACGCGAAGTGCGCGCTAGGATGATCTTCATCCTCGGCGTCGAATTCGTCCTCTTGGGACGCTTGGCGCGGGTTCCGCTTCGCCTTTGGTAGGCGTGCATCTGGATTTCCGAGGTTGCGGTAATTGTGGTCTGTGATGGTGCGTGTTAATTTTCGGAGTGGAATTGGATTGAGCTGATTTGGTTTCGGATTAGATTCTGTGATAATGCGCGGTGTCGATGGTGCCGATGATGATGGTTTCGGCGCGGGCGTGCTCGCCACTTTCGGCGGCGCGGCGGGTGATGGTGTCGACGGTGGTACAGGTGCGGGATCTGGTAGGTGACTTGTTCCTGGTGGCGTTAGCCCTGGCTGATTTGCGTTCGTCGCTGATGTGCCAGGCGTGTTCCCGTTTTCCTCCCCCTCGGATGGCACATCGGCTTCAATTTCATTGAACTCAATGGCAGGGTCTGAAAATTTGTAGTTGCGGGAGATCTTAACGCGGTGTGTCCTCGTATCGTAGTACCGTATTGCTTTTGGTCCATCTAGGTAGCCGCAGAATATATGCTTGATTGCCCGTTCTTCTAACTTTGATAAAGTCTCGACGTTCTCCCGAAAAATCCAAACTGGTGCTCCAAACTCCTGAAAATGTGAGACATTAGGCTTCTCCTTGGTGAATACCTCATGTGGTGTCTTACCGTCTGGCAAGGCCTTGGTTGGCGAGCGATTTCGAATATATGCAGCGTGAGAAACTGCAAACTCCCACAAGCTTTTGGGTAAGTTCTTCTCCGCTAGCATCGCTCTTGCCAATTCAACAAGTGTCCTATTCATCCTCTCGGGAACTCCGTTCTGGGACTGGGAATATGGTGCTGTTTGATGCACCTCAATACCTCTTGCTGCGAGCACTGACTTTAGCTTCTCATTTAGGTATTCCCGTCCCTCGTCGATGCGAATCCACTTCGGCTTGTAGCCGTACTGCCGCTCCAACCATTCGACGTGCTCCATTACTCGAGTTTTAGCCTGATCCTTCGTTCGCATGAACAAAACAGTAAATTTTTCGGCTGGCATCATCAGTGAATGAGATATAATAATAATTCCCTTCGGTTGATTTCGTGCGTGCAGGACCCCATAGGTCACTGTGGATGCCTTCTCCCGGGCTCTGCGACCGGTGAAGGGCTTTGTGCGGGAATGGCCGCCGATGCATCTTCGCTTGGATGCATGATTCGCAGTCCGCGGCGTCGCGTCTGCTCTCGGGATCAACGGTGAGTCCTTCAACTGAGTTATTCTTGATGATGAGTTCTAATGTTGAATCGGAAACATGGCCATACTTCCTATGCCATGCTGCCCAGCTGTTTGGGTCCTCTTCTTCGTTCCCGGTATGTGCTTGATTTCCTATTGTTACTGTGTTGACCTTGTCTAACCAGTACAGTCGGAATTTCTTCTTGCCTTGCAAGACAAGCCTTCCGTCTCGATTACGGATCTTCGCTTTACCTGATTGGAAACTACTTGCTCCACCTGCATCGTCGATACGAGAGATTGACAACAAGTTGTTTACGGCTGTCGGTGCGTACAATGCGTTGTATAATGTCACCGTCTCCTTCTTACCATTAATTAGGCTTTCGAGAGTAACGGTACCACGCCTGTGGGCTTTAACAACATTGCCGCCAAGTCCTTTGATAATCTCGCCATCTAACGGGGTATAATCTGTGAAGATGTCCCGGTCGTTAGCGAGATGGACCGTGCAACCGGAATCGGCGAGCCACGCGCTCCTCAATAGGCGCGCGTCAAAGTGGGGACGGTCGTCGTGAACTGCCATGAAGGCGGACTGAACATCAGGTTCCTCCTGGTTATCACCAAGGTGTGCCGAGTTCCCCTTCTTCTTGCTGTTCCACTTACCTTTACCTTTTCCACCACTCCTCGGGCCTTGGCCTTCTTTGCCTCCGTCCTTGCTCCAGCAGTCTTTGGCCATATGGCCTTGCTTCTTGCAATTATAACACTCACTGTTGGTGTTCGACTGGCTGTGCTGGTGAGTGCTATGACTTGTTCCGAACAGTGCTGATGATCCCGTTCCAGTTTCTCCGGCTTTCTCCTTCCGACGTCGGTACTC
This sequence comes from Mycena metata, assembly GCA_029378385.1. Lineage (NCBI taxonomy): Eukaryota > Fungi > Basidiomycota > Agaricomycetes > Agaricales > Mycenaceae > Mycena > Mycena metata. The sequence goes on from JARKIB010000225.1 coordinate 193,271, forward strand.
CTCAAGGATGAGGGCAACCAACTCCAATGAGTTGACAGTGACGGGGCTCGCCGGCCCACCGGGAGAAGGTACATTGGCCGATACGGGGTTACTAGTTAACTTACCGTTGTTGGCTGCCAGGTACGAGCTCGTAAACTGATCCCAAGATTCTGGGAGTGAAGTGATCAACGCGATGAGGAATTCCTGGTCTGATACCAGGCTACTCATTGTGTTCAGCTGCTCTTGGATAGAGTGTAGCTCCGTGATGTGAGCTGGAATGTCGGCGCCTTCCTCGGCAATCGTGCGATACAGTCTCCGCCGATACGACATTATCCCAAGCTGACCTCGTACTTCCTTCACAGTGCAAAGTTGCATCCACATTTGTGCCGCTGTTTCTGCTCCCGCAATGTGAACCATCTGGGAATTTCCCAAGGCGAGCTCAATCTTGCTCCTGGCCTTTCCGTCACCTTTCTCCCATTTAGCAATTTCTTTCTTCTCGGGTGCAGTTGGCTGCGTCTGGTCTACGACCGTCGGGTAAGCCTCGGTGCCGTCAACGTAACCCTCGAGTTCGTTGTCACGGAGTATCGCCAATATGCGACGCTTCCATGGCATCCAATTCTCCTCATTGAGGAGCTCAATCCGAGTTGAAGAATGTTCTGACATGGTTGAAGGTGCGTGTAATGATTCTAGTAGAGTCTACTGTGTTGTCGGGTAGTTGAATGGAATTTGAGTGTCGCTGATAGTTGTGTGTGATTACAAGTCAGGGCCGGGGCCCATAACCTAATGGCGCAGATGCTTGATGATGAAGCAAAGAGAACTTAGAATCACACGAGATGAGGGTTAAAGACAAGATAGGATATTCATAGTGTAGAATACATGTACTTAAATACTACGAGGAGGACAGCCTCACTGAGTCAATGTAGGAGTCATAGGAATATTCTACTACATTCTATAAGGCTACTCATGATTCTACAGAGTTCTACGATGCACTGGTTTACACTGGCGGCTTGTCCGTGATGCCTAACGGCACTTACTCCAATACAAGTCTCGGATGTGAAGGGCACCTGCGATCTTGCTTACACATTTCACAAGGAGTCAATTGCATGCCCGGCGAGTGAAGGTCGGAGGTCATACAGGGATTACAGGGATGGAAAACGACTGCCAGTGGAAAACGTCGAAAAAACGTCAAGTCCAAACGCCGTCGGATCAAAAGCTCACGTGAGCGCGAAAAGTGGTTCGTTTTGATGCTGTCACAACAAGTTCAAACACTTCCTTTTTTTTTGTTTTTTTTTGGGGGGGGAGCGTTTGAATAGTGGGAGTCGTGAGGGCAATCCGGATACTCCTTCATGCTTCCCCGTCCATGTCCGAGTCACGAATGATTCAAAGACACTTCTGGGCCGACATAGTCGGTCACCTCCCACCCGCCGATTTGAGGCCTTGGACTTGGAACCCGGCCAGACAGAACTACCAATCTCGCGAGGAAATGTGCTGCCGCACTGTGCCATCTGCACTTTGTGTGCGGCATCGATTTGAGCTTCCCGGTGGCATGTGCCGCCGTTCCGCTCTCCTCATATCAACTCCGGCTTCCGAACAGCATTTCTGCCGCTCTTCAGCCATCATCGTCAACTTAGCCAATACCCACTAAAACCTCACCTACTCTGGGCCAATCCCTTGAGAGTAGATGTTGGTCTTTAATTACTTTCTTCCAAGTTGCTTTTACCAAGGGGATTTGCTTTCGCGAAAATCTCAACACACCTTCCATTTTTTTTTTTCAGAGACCTCGGACCCCTCCTCCCCCCCCCTACATAAGGGTGATGCGATCAAAATTCCCATTTTGAGAAATATATCCGGGACGCAAAATTTCTTTCTGCGTGTAATACAGGTGCTAGGTGGCAGAAATGTGCCCTGATATACTCTAGCTCTTGCCTCATATTCATAATACTGATTTATATATACTGGAGAACCGTGGTACTGTATATGCTACCCAGCTAAAACATGGCATACTTACATGCTGCCGGCGGCTGCACCCACCGTGTTAATTGTTACAGACAATTAGGCGAAATGTCTTGGGGATGGCTATGCAAGAACTGCACCTAGAAAGCTCAAGGTCATTCATTCTAGAGTAACTGGTAGATAATGCAGAGCTACGTTCTTAAAGATGATACGGTGTCGCCGAGGAGCCTTGATGGGAATGATGGCATCTGTCGCGGCATTCTTGATTCCCGTCAGAAATAAGGCCAACCTGGTTTTGCGGAACGATTGTGGTGAGAGGGACTTGCAATTGATTGATGGAACCTCGGTAAATCTCGGCAATAGCAAAAAAATGTCGAAAATATTTCCAAGGTGTTTTCTCTGCAAATTGAGGTTGTAGAACGAAAATTAAGATTTGGTACCGAAAAAATTTCTCGAGCCCAAGTCGCTTGTGCCGGCATCTCCTTTTTTCGTTGCGGCGCAGGCCATTATTTGGCCTATGGTAGGTTTCAGTTCCGCACCTGTTCTTTTGCGCCACAGCTCACTTGCGAGGTCCCATATTTCTTTTTGTCCCATTATTCTGCAGCCAGTCAAAATATGCTCCATTGACTCGTGAACCCCGCAGGTCGCGCATTGGCCTCTGTGCCGGAGGTTCGGGATGCTGTCCCAGAACTTCCCTACTTTATATCCACCGTGGATCAGCATCCACAGGAAGAAACGAATACTCCGGGAGATGTCCTTGTGCTTTGTTGAACGCCATATTTTCCTCGCTGGTGGGGCTTCGTTACGTGTTCCCGCTACCGCGGCTTTGGCGAGTTCCAAGTTCTCCGAGGTCGCTCTTCGCTCCAACATCGCCCTATGGTGAGGTTTCCGTCTTTGGAGCTCACAGATAATCTTGTAGGCTTTGGATTGCGTCATTGTCTTTAGTTTTGCTCCTGGAAGGACTAGGGAGTGGAGGGCCATAGTGCCGATCTCATCTGCAGCCGGTTTGCGACTCCCCTGCCCTGCAAGTACATCTGCTGCCTCGTTCCCGGCGTTCCCCGAATGGCCTTTGACCCAGGTGAAGGTGGTTTTTGCTTTCCTTTCCCTAATTTTTGCTACTGTCAGCTCGATTGCGTCGCCATTTAATATTGTGTAGAAGTCGTCGTCCTGCCATCTTGTGAGGTTTTTAGTAAGTCCCTCTATTGCATACTTGGAGTCGCTGAAAATCCGGAGTGGGGCGTCGAGTGGGGCTAACGTTACCGCTTCCTTGATTGCTAGTATCTCACCCATTTGATTCGAAGGGCGCATTTCGTCCGGTATCCGGAGTGTTCTGTTCCTTGGGTCATCTTGCCCAAAGTATACTCCGGCGCCTGCCACTACATTTTCTGTGTCATTGTTTAGTGCAGATCCGTCAGTGTAGACCTCCGTTTCAGGCCCTGGGTCTGCTTCAAAGCTTGTGTCTGGGGCGGTATGTGTTCCGTTCTCGTATCCTTCCGTGAAAATTCTGAACGTGTCTGCTAGAGTTCCATATGTTGTTACCCGGGGGTCGAAAGTTACCGTGTCTGGGCCATCGTCTTGCGTTGGTGCTATCTCACCCTCAAAATCTTCCGGCTGCATATGCCTAGGGTCCCATTTTTCATCAAGTGAGTTCACCATGTCCCGGGCCTTGCTGTAGCATTTGTGCGGGTGGATGTAGCGTGTGATCGCCTTCGTGACCCTGCACAAGGAGCATTTGCAGTATACTGCGTTCTGGTGTCCCGGTGTCCCCATTTTATAGCTAAGTTGCACTGCATCTTTGACCAGATGCACACGGTGTTTTTCTTTTAGGCATTTTACCACCCCTCGTGGCGAGTTGAAGAGGGTTCTATACCCGTCCGAGAACCTGTGGTACCATATAGGCATGTCATTCCCGCTATGTATATAGTGGGTTTTGTAGTGAAACGGTGCGCAACCTAAAATGCAGATTTGAGAACCATCACACATCTTTTGATTAATTTGTGATTTCTGACGGTACTCTTGATTTCTCCCTTAACATACTGATGTACCATCATTTCCTTTGATCTCCTAACTATACATCACCTTTTCTGCTCCTAAGCTTCGGACCCTTCATTTGTTTCCTTACCAATGCCCCTTTGTGTCATCCTGCGTATTTATTAAAGCGTGTTGACACTTCAGTTAATTTTAACGCTCGCCCTTCTTCCCTCCACCATGTCGCTCTACGTCTTGCTCTACGTCGAAGGAGTGCTCGTTCCCTCTGTCGCGTCGGCGAACCCTTCGGTCTACACTCTCGGTGTCTTTGTTTCGATGCCATTGCCCCTCTATATTGACCTTCGCATTGGCTTTTGAACTCTGGCTGGTCGTTGCCCCCCTTCATCCCGTCCTCCACTACGTCCAATTCCCGCTATCTCCTGTGTTTCTTTAAGACTGCATTTTGAACATCTAAACTATTTTCTCTTGTCCAATGGCCGTTCGTGATCCTCTCTATCTGTCCGCTGTGTCTCGAAGGCCTATCTCCAAAGCCTGCAGTGCAGTAACCTCGATATCAATTGTATTCCTGTACCTTCCCCACATTCTCCCCTGTGGCGCGACCGAGCCGACCGCAGGTCGGGCGAGGGTGCGCCGCCCAAAATTCCTCAGACCTCAACCCCTCCCTCCATATTGCTTCTTCCAACAGGACTCAGTACTTCGTAGCACTCGGGCTTCTCGGGCCCAAGTCCAACCCCCAATGTGTTCCATTGTGACATTGATGAAAATGCGAGGATGAGAGAATGAAAATTTAATGTTCAACCGTGGAGGAAAATGTTCTGGTTGAGAATAAAATGTGGCAAATTTAAACGGGCCCTGCAATTGTTTCATCCCCGAATCTTTGCCCGACCTTTGTGCTCCAGAGTTACGCCACATTTGTCTTCACAAATATCAGTAGGAATCTGGAGATATTAGAATTGAAAAAAAAAGAATGATGCCGTACTACTAGTACAAATGGGCCTGTCGGTTTAAAGAGACGAGACGAATTGAGGACTTACTTCCCGTAATTGTTTTGGGCATCCCCCGTGCATCTTCGGTCTGGTTCAAACTTAGGCGACTTCACACATTCAGATGTCTTGAAATGGGCTTTCAGAAGCCGAAGGACGGGGATACACTGCTGTTGAACCAGGCGGGCTTGTTGCAAATGTCTCGTATGTTGCGGTGGCCAATAGCAAAAACACACCTGTGATGTTATCGGTGTTGCTGAACTTAACATAGCGGGCTCTGCCGCGGCACGCGGGCCTACAACGATTATTCCGATTTTTTCGGGATACTGCAATAACGTCCTGTGTTACCCCGTATTTTTTGCCGACACTAATCATCCCCGCGAGGTCCTTGCTTCCTAGGTCCCACGAGGCTTGGTATGGCGCCCATGACTGAAGGTAGGCGTTCACGCGCATCGCTTCGTCGACGTTGAATTCCCCCAGGGGTACTTTCTTCGCTAGTATTTCGTCTGCGACGAAACACCACAACGGGCGGTCAGGTCCGAAGCTCAAGTATGTTTTCAGCCATGTTATGGTAATTGCCTCATTGCGGGCCACAATGTCGAGAAGGTCTTTGCCCCCTGCATCGGCTAGTGCATACACCGTTTCTTTATTCACTGTTACCTTTACTTTTTCTGCCCAGAGGAATTCTCGGACTCGCCGTTCGAGCCGTTTCTCGACGTCTTCCGGCATACCTTGTACTGTGGCTAGGTATTGCGTCATACCACCGACAACCATTAAGATTATGAGTCGCCGCCCTTCCATCGTTGGGTGTCCTAGCTCCCACCTCTCGAGTGCGGCATCAATTTTTTCCAGTGTGCGTGACCATGTGTCTACTTGGTCAATCCCATTCCCTATCCATGCTCCAAGGGTTCTAATCGGTTCGCCCTCAGCAGCGATTTTTATCAAACACTTTCTTCCTCGACCCCCATCTTCCTCGTCGCGCCGCTTAAGCTCAGCCGCTTTCAAGACCACCTTCGATGGACCCTTCCACTCTTTCGTGTCCCTGAATGCGATCCACCGGCCACGGCGACGTTCTTGAGCAGCGGTTGGGTGAGATGGTGCGTGTCCCATTTGCACTCCCTCTATGCCTCCATTGACCTTCCTCTTCCCTTTACTCTTGTTGTATAGGTTCTGTTCCCTCCTTATCTCCTGCTCCCGCTCTACCTCGGTACCATCTGTATGGATTTCATCCCACACTCTCAAGCCATCTCTCAAGGCTTCCTCAACGTAACCGCCACCTATAATTATACCGCCCATTGCTTGTAGACCTTATTGCACCCTCCACTGCAAAATCGTGGGAAACTCGAGTCACTAAGGTGAAAAAGGGTTCCTTTTCGGCAGTTTACCACCCATTTTTCAGGTGTATACCCCACCATACCACGGGCATTCAGTCTTTCAGAAAAAGATCTGCGGGGGGGACCATAGGAATTCCGCTAGGTGGTGTAAGCAATTTAAGGCCAACATGGTTTTTCAGTCCAGAACACCACGTTCTGATTCGTTTTTCATGATTCCCAGTAGGCCAATATCATTCTGACACTTGGGAAGGAGGTTCTACTAACTTTCGACCTCAGCCTACATAGTATTGGTTGAGATCTGGGTTTACCAAGCTGGCTTGTCGGAACTTGCCGAAAATCTCCCCAGTGGGGCCATCTACTCGGCATGTGTTTACTTTATTCTGAGATTCATACACCATCCGAATGCCCCGATTCTCAAATTCACCTCGGATACTTTCCAGCTTCCTGGCGCATCTTCATCACCGCAACACTCCGCAAACCCGGCAAGGGTGATTACTCAATTCCAGGCGCCTTCCGCCCCATTGCGGTAGAGGAAGGCATGGGTAAGGTGGTGGAGTCGGTCATCGCGGAATGGCTATCGTCGTTCGCAGAGCAGCACGGGCTCCTGTCTGCCAACCAATTTGGCGGACGCCCGGGCCGGAGCACCGTGGACGCGCTACTCCTTCTGACCCAGAGGGTGAAGGATGCCTGGAGAGTTGGGAAGGTGGTCAGCGCATTGCTCATGGATGTTTCGCAGGCGTTCCCCTCGGTCCGGCACGACTTACTCATTCACTGCCTCCGCATGAAGCGCGTCCCGGATCAAATCGTCGGCATCATTCAAAGTTTCCTAAGCAACCGCAGCACCTCTCTCACGTTCGACGACCACACTTCCCCTCCCTGCGCTGTCCCCGACGGACTCCCCCAAGGCTCACCCCTCAGCGCCCTGCTTTACCTAATCTTCGCGGACGAATTCCTCGACGACGGCACGGTCGGCTACATCGACGATAATACCCGCATCGAGATTGGGGAGTCCGTCGAGGAAACCACTGGACAGCTCCGCGAGCACATGGAAGAGGAGGCCCTCCCTCGTTCCCGCCGCCTTGGGCTCCACTTCGACCTCCCTAAATTCCAACTTATCCACTTCGTCCCGGCCCGGCGCCAACGCGACCACTACCGTCCCGTTTCTCTCGTCATCGAAGGCATCACCGTCGAAGCCTCCGACTCGGTCAAGCTCCTTGGCGTCCTCCTGGACTCCAAGTTGAACTTCCGCAACCACGCCGAGCTGGCGCAGAAACGTGGCACGAAGACGGTGCTCGCTCTCTCCCGGCTCTCCTCCCCCACCTTCGGCCTCCCACACTCCTACCTCCGACAGCTCTTCCTCACGCTTGTCGTCCCGAGAATGGAGTACGCGCTGTTGGTATGGTTTCGGGCGGTGATGCCGGGCGAGCAGCGGCGGATTGGTTCGGTCTGGATGGCAAAATCAATAGGCAAGGTTCAGCGAATGGCGTCGAGGTTCATCACGGGCGCGATGAAGACCACAGCTACTGACATCATGGACTTCCACGCCAACCTTCTCCCAGTCCACACCCGCCTCAACCGCTCCGCATTTAACGCCGGCGCGCGCCTCGTCACCCTCCCGTCCTCTCACCCCATCCACCGCGTCGTTCGATGCTGCCGCTACGTCCCTCACTTCCACCGCTCCTCCATCCACCACCTCTTTGTCGCCTTCCCCTCTCTCCGCCGCCCCTTCGAGACCATCGACCCCCACACCGTCACCAGCCGCGCCCCGCCCGACGCGCTCACTTCGAGCATCGCGGCCACAAAGGAGTCAGCGACGGAGAGGATGCAAGAGATCGTGCGCCGCGGCGGCCTCTGCGTATACACTGACGGCTCGGGGTTTGAAGGTGGAGTTGGCGCGGCGGCGGTCGCATTGACAGGGGCGGCAACAGCGGCGGAGCGGATGCACCACCTCGGGACAGAGGACGAACACACCGTCTTCGAGGCAGAGGTAACCGGCGCGATCCTCGCCCTCGACATCATCGCAGCGAGCCCGCGCGTCTGCGAGGTTAACATCTTCATGGACTGTCAACCCGCCATTGCCGCCCTCTCATCTCCCAAAGCCCAACCCGGTCAGTACCTCATCAGCGCCTTCCACCTCTCCCACCGCCGCCTCCTCCGCCAACGCAAGTCCCTCAAAGTCCACCTCCACTGGGTGCCGGCACACGTAGGAATTGCGGGGAACGAAGCGGTGGATGCCCGTGCGAAGGAAGCCGCGCAGGGGAGGACCACGATGCTGAAGCGACGGGTGCGGGCGCTCGAAGGCGACCTCCCTGTGAGCAAGGCCGCGGCCATTGCAGCAGGAACCAAGTCGTTTGCCAGAAACTGGGCGAACGAATGGGCCTCCTCTGCCCGCTGCCGCCGTCTCGCACTCTTCGACTCCACCACCCCCTCGCCCTCCGTCGTTCGTATGTACGATGACCTCTCACGCCCCCAATGCAGCATTCTCACGCAACTGCGCACCGGCCACATTGGCCTCAACGCGCACCTCCACCGCATCCACGTCGCCCCCTCCCCCAACTGCCCACACTGCGCGGTCCCCGAAACGGTATCCCACTTCCTCCTCCTCTGCCCTTCCCTCCGACGCCAACGTCTCGCCCTCATCCTGCGGTTGGGCACCGCTCGCCTCTCACTCCGCCGACTCCTCGGGGTCAAATCGGACCACAAGGCCGTCCTCCAATTCGCGCGCGACTCCGGTCGCTTCCCGCGTTATTCGCTGTAACAACAGCCCGACCTGCTCTTATCTCTTATTTCTTGACTCAATACCAATACCAAAATGTACGTACGCACTGTACCAAACTTCATACCCCCACTGTAGCACCCTCCCGCGTCCCGATCTCCATCCCCCGCCCCCTTTTCCGCGCACCACCTCCATGCCCGCTAGATACTTCTTAGACTACATGTATAGTGTTACATGGGCCCCAAGGGGCCCGCCTACACTTTAATGGAATTAAAATGAAAAAAAATGAAATTTCAGAATCTATAACTTTCATATTTTTACCTTCCATAGTCACCCTACAACACATTTGTGATTGCCCGAACGGGCTTAATATTTTGCGCTTTGACCGCGTTTGATCGCAACTCCCCAGCGGAATGGGCATCACTAACCAAAACTCTTTTTTTCAAGTGACGTCACACATTTTCCCCATTCCGCTGCGTGCCGCCGCCCCACTCCCCACCTCGGCACGCTCGGCGCGGCAGTCGGCCAGTCGAAGGCCGAATAAAGCCGACACGTCAAGGCCGCCATCACTGCACCACGTTGCCTTTCCCAAACGACCACCACCACCGACGCACCTCGCTCGACCGCATCCAGCCCCACCTCAGCGTCAACGGCACCCACCCACCGCTCCCACCGCTGCCCAGCACCGCACCCGGCCCGCCTCGACCACGCCTCCGTTCCCACAACCGCGACCCACCTCCCCTTTGCGCGCCCCACTGCGTCCCCAACTCCGCGTCAACGGCACCTATCTCGCGCCCACCTCCGCGACGGGCTACGTCGCCCGTCCGCGCTACACGCCATTGAACTCCGCGAGAACTTCAATGTCGTCGCCGTCCCATCCACTACTCCCCCCCGCGCGCGCTGCAGCCGCAGTCGGGCATGGCGGCTGCGTGTCACTCGACGCGTAGGCCTCCTGCACGTCTTATCCCTGCTGGCGTGCGTTCTCGGGCGGGCTTGCGTACCGGGCGAAATTCGTCGTTTCTCCAATCCCATATACAATGAAGCTCGTCGATGACAAGACAGATGACGTTCCGGGTGAAAGTCTCTTGGTTCAAGACTTTTGCGTGGAATTGAGTACTGAGCGCCATTTCTGGCCCTACAAGCCCCACACGGTACTTATTTTGACCCAAATTCTGTCAGGAAAGATCGCATGAGCTCAAAACAAGGTATATGTTACGCCCTGAGACTCACAGTTAACAGCTGCTCGATATCGGGGCTGTTGCCGGTGATAGCCACAGCGGGGACACCTTTCTCATTCACGCTCTTTGCTTGAGCCCTTGACCCGCCAGCTTTTTATTCCTGAGGAAGTGCTCTCTGCTTCCCTCCAAATTAGCCTAGGGTGCTGGCATCAGGAAAGACAATCCGGTTTAGAATTTTACGTTGAGCTGCCCGTCCACTTATTCATTTCACTGCCCAACTTGAGGGGACGCGGTAACGGTCGTATGATTGCATCAGAATTCTGAGGGCTCGGAATTTGTCTTCATACACAGCAAAAACAGCAACGTCTGAATGCTCGAGGCGGGAAATGTACCCATTCAAGATCCCTTTGTCCCAAAGTTCCGCCATTGCAGTCTCTCTTCAAAGGAATCATTTTTCCTACGGCCCCATCCCGCTAAATTCCCATTCTCCCCACTTCTGCACCCATCGGCACCCAACTCCCCACGTCGGCGAGTAATATACCCGGAACTTGAAGTCGAAAGCACATTGGTATATACCAATGGCCGCAAATGGATGTTGGTGCCACTGGTGGACACTGGTGGCCATCCCCCGGTTTCCAACATCTTCCACTGATTCGCAGCAAACACTGGGAAAACTTGTTCCGTTGTGACCATTGCAAACTTCCTATACATGAACCCTTCTTCACTGTAACACTTTAATTGAATTGTCCCGCCAGGGATGAACAACACTATTTGACTCCGTGTTCTGTAGCTTGTGACGAAAATTCGCACCTTCTAATAGAGATCTGCAGGGTGAGTATTGGCTCGATCAAGCAGCAGACCACAAAGCCCGGCGGGGCACTCACATCGTCCCCATGAAATGTTTGCACTGGCAGTAGTAGCTCAGTGACCGCACTTCATTTCACTTTCATCGCGCCGACATACTTTGCGCATTTCAGCGATTCAGACTCGGCTCCGACCGGTTTCAACGGCATTTCACGGTTCATAGATCCCAAATACAGTCCATTGAATAATGGTAGCTACCAATAGATCCCACTGGGTTCCACGGTAGTCCACTGGGGGCCAGCGTTATCTGATGCCGAACAATGCCGAACGTCGCCGCTTCCACTGCCGCGCATATTAGGTGTGGTGCCGAGATCCGCACCTGATTGCCGGCTAATGCCGCGTATCAAAACGCCATCACCGCACTACGTTCGTAAGTAAATCTTAACCACCAAACGCAAAGCTACCGACCCAACGCTCCTACCCGCACCTTGTCCGTCAACGTCCCGCACCCGGCACCTCGGCTCAGCCGCAAACCCACACCGGGGTACCTCCGGCCACCTCTGTGCGACAGCAGGGACGCACCCTGCCGTTAACATCAATGCTCAGGCACCCGTTCTGCCCCATTGCCAGCACCCGGCCGCACCGGACCACACCTCCGCAGGGTTTGAAAGGTGCTCACCGCCACAATACACACGAATGATCGTGGCAATGCCACACCGACGGTTAACATTCGTTGAACAAGGGATCCCTAATTCGGCGATGTTGCTAGAGCATTCGATTGCTGTCCACGTTGTTCGGAAGAACATCTGAACGTACGTTGGGTGAGGTCAGCCCAGTTTAACGAGAACAAGAGGCGGTGTGTATAGTCATATTACTTACCTCACATTCATTCATCCTTTCGTTCATCCCGTCACTCGTCTACTACCTAGTTTACGGCACTCGCTTAGAGGCCTCATAAGTGAGGAGAAGTGAGGGGTACGTTCAAACTTCATTCCCCTACAGTATTTTATTCCAATCCTAATTATTCCGTAGGCTATGCTAACAGGTATATAATTACTACTTAGTAATTAATACAGCGAGTACTTCTTAATAATTGAGGCACTACGCTAATAAAAAGCCTGTCGCTGTTGCTATAGCAGCGAACTTT